>VWZV01005863.1:970-158709 GCA_013397155.1 Irena cyanogastra | reverse complement strand
GGCGCCGCCCCCGGGCCCCCCCCGCCACCCGATTGGCTCTCTGCCGCCGTGACGTCATAGCGCCCCTCTGCCGCCGCCCGTGAGCCCCCCGCACCACTCTGACGTCACCGTCAGCCCACGGCCNGCTCTAGCCGGGAGCGTCTTTTCCCCGGTGCTGTTTAGTCAAGAGCATGATGCAATCCCGCATTGCCATGGATACTGCATCCCGGGCGGCGGCGGCAGCGCTTTCCGCCGTGCGGGGCACGGGGTGGGGTGAAATAACAGGGGCAGGAAGGGAGGAGAGCCCGCACCTCAGCCCCCATCCTCGGCCGTAGCTGCCTTCCCGGGGAGCTCGCGGAGGGCTGAGCGCTGCCACGGCTCCAGACAGAAACCTTGATCCATCTTTTTTCGCCGTGGCGGGTGTGGGGTGTGCATCCCGCCAGCCCGGCCCCGCCGAGGCGGCTGTTGCCGGCCGGGAGAGCAGCCCGGCGGAGAGGCACGGTGTCAGCGGAAGGGCTCGTCGGCCTCGGAAGGGAAGGCTGTAACTTCTCCTTCTTCCCTGAGCTCTTGCCCAGCGCCCCTGACCGCCTTACTGGTTTGGAACTGGAGCCGCTGGCATGGTAGTTGGCGGATCTGTGTGTGGGACAGGGCAAACGCCGCGTTAAACCAGCGCCCTGGAGATGTGCAGTGCTTCTGAAAGGGGCCGGCCCGTTTCAAAACCTAGATGTTTAAAGAGTACATGCCTTAGGAAATGAGCAGGAAAGGAAGGGCAGACGACAGAAATGTGTCAGTGTGTCAGATGCCTGTGCAAGGACTTTCTGAAAAACTTTATGGCTTTGCTTTTATCACTTCGTCTTCTGGAAGCCCTCGGGCACCATCAGCATTAGAAGCAGTGCCTGGGGTTATGTGAGGTATTGTCTTGGGCAGTGTGTTTTGTCCTTCTCTGCCTGCGTTTCTTGCTTTTCTGCCCTCATTCCTTTCCCCTGATTCCCAGGGATGCAGCATCTGAGGATCCCGCTCCAGGGAGCTTTCCGGTATCGATCTGTGCTGTGAGTCTGCAGACAAAAGGTCAGTTTTGCAGACCTGGGCAGGAACAGTAGCACCTTGGCTTGCTCAGCAAGGAGGGCTCCTGGCAGACAAGAGGCGTTTCTCCCCGCGGCAGCTGGGTGCACTGCCCGCTCCGTGCCCCAGCCGCGGCTGAACGGCAGTGCCCCGTACGGCTCATTTGTATTCTCAGTGCTTCGGGTGTTCTCTGATGCTGTGCGATTCAGTGCTGTGGCAGAGTTCTCGTGGCTGTGACAGAAAACTCCAGCAAAGAGCTCAGCCGGCTCCTAGCGATGGCGAGGTGAAACAAGGCAGGGGCATGGCTGCAGTTGGGATGCTTCCCATCAGGAAGTCTCTAAAACCGCTCCGTGCAAATGGAAACACGCCCTGCAGCTGAAACTAGAGGAGGATGAGCGTGCAGGCGTCTCCCGTGGCGGCGCAGCCATTCGCCGGAGTTTTGGGCCAGGTTGCTTCCAGGGTGAGGTTATCTCTGCCAGAGCAGCTCCCTGCCAGGACCTGGCAGCCGCGGGCCTGCCGTAAACCGCCGGCTGAAATTATCGCCGGTGGCCGCGGTTGGGTGGAGGTTTGCGGCTGCCAAGGTCTTGTAGGTGCGGGCTAATGGTGCTGCTGCATCAGTATTAAGCTGCTCGCCTAGAGGGAGGAGATTTATTTGGTTTAAATAAGAACTTGTGAATAACGCTGAGGAGTTTTTCCATGTATTTCACTCTTAAGTCCTTCTCGCTCGTTTGGTGCAGTCACAGCCTGAGATTTTCCTCTGCTGTTAAAATACTCCATAGCTAGTGGTAAGTCCTGGTGCAGGCTCACCGCTGCTAACAGCAGCTGAAGCTGTATGGGAGAGTCAGCCTGTGGCACACGTGATCGTCTGATGATGTTTAGCAATAAAAGCTGGAGTTTTTTATATAAGTATTCATGTATTTGTGGTGCACTAGACATAGTCTGCTTTCAGAGCAGCAACTAGCGAGCACATGTACACTAGCTGGGGGTAGCTGATCTTGCACACAGAGGGAAGATTTTACCTGAAACTTGTGATACCTGGAGATAGCTGGAGTCAGCTGGGTGGAGATCCTTTCCCAGCTTTATGTGAATTTAGGAGCGAATGAAAAGGACCACTGTGCTGAGTTTGCTGAAGTTAATCGTGGATTTGACCTCAGGGATGCTGTTGCCAGCTGATATTGGTCAAGAGCAATAAAAGACATGACAGAATTTTGCATGATTATACTGAATTGCACACATTGTGTGTAATTCGTGCTGGAAGCTCTTTGTGTTTTTTATTCATAAGTAGCTAAATGAATTTGTCTTGTGTTCTGACTTAAGTCTCCTGTATTTTAGCATTCAAATGCAACCAGGGAGAGCAGCAGTGAAATGAATATGCAGTGTGGCTTTGTCTTGCAAGCTGGCAAAGGTCTGCCTGATGCTCTCTGTGCCTCATGCTGCTTTTTAAAAAACAGATGCACTTTGTGAGTTAGTGCCTTTTACCTAGTAGCAGCTGATCAGATGGACTATCTTTGATTAAAACTCATGCATATTTGGTACTTAATATAGCATCATTAATGATACTTGGTTTATGTGCTGTCTTACCAGTCTCTGGGTTTACTTATGGCAGTATTTTTAGTAAGTGGATGTTGTTCTTAAATTCCTCAGCATGAATTCATCTTGTTGCATTCTTTGTCTCTAGTACAACCAGAATTGAAATTAAATATTTTGAATTCTCTAGTCTAATCTCTTCTTTCCCTGATGACTTTAATTTTGTGTTGTTTATAAGAGGAATTAACTTAGAGAGGATAAGTTAATAGAACAAAAAAAAGTAAATTTGAGTTAGCACTGTAGATCTATCAGGCCTCTGGACAGTTCCTTTAATTGCACTTTCTTTTGCAACTTGCTAGGAGCAGATTTTTGAAAATATGTTTGAATATTCAGTTTTTTGGGAATGATTGTGGAGTTGACAATGTTTTAGGATTTCAAGCTGACCTGGTGCTCAAGTCCACCGGCTACAGATGGAGAGCCCAGTGCTAAGTGATCCAGATCTGCCCCTTTGCAAGCATGTTCCTTTTAGGGGACATTCAGTTGCTAATTGGTTAAATGCTGTCAAGTACTGAGCTGACCTCATTCCTTTACCTTCCTCATTTTTGGGGCAGTAAACATTGCAACATCAAAAGCTTCTGTTTCTGCTGAGCTCAGAAAAAAAAGACACCCAGACCAAGCACAAGGTTAAAATACTTGTTTTCTGCCTTCTTCTGGTGGTCTCAGCAACCAGACTCGGTGGCAGACAGAGCAAATCTCCCATTTAATGCTGTCTGTATCCCACCTGAGAAAAAATTTTGGGAGAGAAACAGCAGTTGCCTACAGTGCCCTATTAAAAGTTATCATGCCCCTGTGTAGTGCTGTCCCCTCTGACCGTCTTGGACCTAGTGCTGAAAGGATGTCACCAGTGAGCATTCATTCCTGCTGCTGCCTGCCCCGCAGGCAGGGCAGGAGCCGTGTGGTGGTGTGGAGCAGTGGCTGGATGGGAGGGTGGGCTCAGTGCCATGCCAGGTGTCCCCCTGCTAGGGTAGGTGACAGCTCTCTGGGCCTGGGAGCCTGCCCCAGGCAGGGAGCCTGAGTGCCTGTGCTGTGCAGAGTTGTTCCCTGTGACAACTCATGCCAGGAAGGCTCTTCAGGACTGAGAAAGCCCTTTGGAGTGAATGGGCTCTTGGTGGTGTGTTTTTGGGGTTTTTTTGGGGTTTGGTTTTTTTTTTTTTTTTTTTTGTTCGGGACATGGAGGTTTTGTTCTGTGACTTTGAACTAGGCGAGGCAGGGGTGCAGTTTCATTGCTGAGGAGCAGAGCCACAAATACCTCCACCTATTCTTTCTTGGCATGTTGTTTTACTCCTGCTGTCTTAAAGTGGATCACAAGCAAAATGTTGGCTCTTCACAGCTACAAAAGCTCCACTTAGATTTGGCAGCTCTTCCTTTAGGGTGTGAAGGCATGTATAGGTAATTATGCTGTTTACTATAACCTCCCCTCATTCATTTTGTCTTCTTAATGTCAATCCTCTTTTGTTACCTTCTGTCATTACCATGCCCTGAATTGGTTGTGTGTGGGTGGGATTTATAAAACTGTTTAGACATAAGAATACCATGGGGGCTGTTGGCTTCAGGTCTTGCAGTAATGCTTTTGTTTTCCTGTTTTCACAGTGTACAAAATTATATTCTTCCAGGCTGCAGCATAAGCTTTTCAAAGCTGTTTTCCTACTGAAGAAATTGGTGCTTTCTGCATGACAGTCAAAGCACACTTCTCCATGTGCATCTAGACACTTCACAAAACTGACAATAATCTTTGTAATGTAGTTGCTAATTTGTTTTGTGATTCTTAAATGTGTTAAAAATGCAGAGATTCCTGCAGTTTGTGCATACTAGCATTGAAAATGCTTTTTCCCTTAAATGGAAGAACACACAAGGACAAATGAAAAGGATAATCAATGAGTTACACAGAAGTTGGTCTGTTTAAAAACTTTTCTCCAGGTCAGGTTGCTTTGCTATGACCTTTCCTAAGGCTGTTTAAATTTGGTATTGCAGCAATACAGTTAAGAAAGCATTGCTTAGGCTGTCATCCCTGCAGTTCCTGAGTGCTGATTGGTAAAAGTCATTTATATCTGGGTTTCTGAGGGCACCAAAGCCTATCCCCATCATCCGACAAAACAGCAGTTAGATCTTTGTTTGATGAGGGTAATGCAAACAGTGACATGAATTGATTTTTTGATTGACAAATCAAATAAATGCTGCCTTCAATCTTATTATGGAAATAACTTGTAGAGTTGCTGTTGACTGTGTACGTATTGGGTCTTCTTGTGTCTATTTAATGAAATTAATCTCTGAAATTTATTGCCTTGGTTTCTCTGTTTGTATTTTGGCATTTAGAACACTTTATCTTACAGGGCAAATAAAAGCACAAGAGCAGACTTGTCTGAAGTATGTGGTTGGTAAATGCTTTCTTGCTGTATTGGATGCATTGGAGAATTATTTCATTTTCTTGGTGAAATTGTTGACTTGTGTGAAACAGGAATAAGCCTCCTTACCAGGTGTAGAGATTTTACAAAACATGCATGCTGCATTTGTCACTTCTCCATGAAGAAGGGAATCATGCTACTTATGCTGAGCTCAGTGCCGTGAGTTGAGCTGGCCTTGGCATCCCATTGCAACTGGGTATTTTTCATGCACTTATTAAAACTTTATTAACTGTAGAGTTTGTGCTTCATTAATGATAGCTTTGTTAATGACCAGTAGCATACTGGGCAGGTAGAAATCTACAGACATTTCATGAACTTGTATTTAAGTTAAAGTTGTCTGTATTTAATTGACCTCTGTGTCAAAACTTCGTCTCAAACATATGCCTGCTAACTGATGTGCTTTGGGCAGTGACTAAATATGCTGAGTTGCCCTGGCATTTATAGGAGATAAAACTTGCTTGTGCAATACAGCAAATGTGAAATAAACCTTTTTTCCTGCATTTTCAAATTGTGCTCTGCACTTTGATCCCTACATAACCCTCCTCTGCGACACTCTGGGTCAGTGATTTGAGCAAAGTTCTTGCATTATCACTTGGAAGCACTCCTCTCCCTCTTGACCTTGAGAAAACTGTTTCTCTTCTTGCCAGCTGTCTTTGCAGTGACTGGAGGGTAATTGCTTTCTTCCTATGTGCATGTTCAGGCTCTCTGCTTTAAAACATGTACTTGATTTCAAAAAGAATGTAGTCTTGATTTCAGGTAACACTCCAGCTTTTCTGTATGCCAATGGGAGTTTTTGTTGGTGTCATCTTAAGGATGTTATCAGGGTTAGACAATAACTAACAAGTATTAATTTGCAGAAGAATGTATTTTGGTTTATTAAACCAAATACACCTCGTATGTTTAGCTAGTTAATTCATAAGCAGGAAAGTCTGCCTTTTTTTTTCTCCCTCACTTTTTGATGTTAAAAGTTTGCTGGGAAGTGGTTCAGGTTAAAGCAGTGTTTCTGCTGTGCCTGTGTTAACTAAAGAGCTCTTAGCAAGTACTAGTTGTGGGAAAATGCCTTCTTTCCTTAGGCACCATACAGTTGAGGCTTGGAGCAGACAACAGCTTTGTGGAGGAGCAGCTCCTCTGCTGAGTTAAAACCAGCTCTTAGAAAAGAATAAAAGAGATTTGCTCCTACATTTGCCCCTACTGTATCATTGTCAACATAGTGGTCTGAACATAGAGGTCTAGTCCTTGAGCTGATCCTGTGTCCTCACGTTTGGTTCACTTGAGACAATGAAGATAGGGGAAAATATAGGCCTTTATACCTTAATCTGTGTAGGCTTCCCTTTAGATATGCTATTTCTATGCACATAATTGAATCAGAAAGCTTCAGTTAACCTATTCCTGAAGGAATATTTCCTGCTCTTGGGTTACTTTAAAAAATACTAGTGTTGCAAATCATCATTTTGAGAATCATTTCCTTGCCAAACAGTAGGGAGAACCTTTGACTTAAATAACAATAATTAAACCTTTAACCAGTTAGTAGGATGACATTCTTCAATGTTTAACATCGTCCTGCCTTTTAGAAAAAGAAACCTGAGAAACCTTTTTGCATGTTGAAGTTCAAATGTCACGTTACTTGGGGTGCCTGGCCTGTGTGCTTGCTGGAAGCCATCCGTGGGGTCAGTTCGTTGACGTGGCTGCTCGCACACTTGTCAGGAAGGGCTCGTGTGGTAGCTGCAGGCCGCTGTGGGAGAGGCACACGAACCTGGATTTGGCTTTGAAGGACACAATGAAAGCTGTGCTTGCATTTTAGGTACGTGCTTCTGTGGATTGCAGGGCAGCAGATACTTCTGGTGAATGTCTGATTGTGGTTTGGTGGTTCATTTCTGTTTTGCAGTACTGATGCGGAGAGGTTGCTCTTTGCTGATCACAGACCCTGTGAACTGGTGCAAACTCATCTGGTTGTCCTAAATTAGGGTCATGCATTTATCCCTTGCATCATACATTTATCCCTTGATTTACTTGGTGTACAGTGGCATTTTGGCATGTTGTTAAGGTTTGCATTAATCTTGTGAGCGTGACTTTGTGCATGCATAAAGCCTTATTAATGGGGAAAACACCTACATTTGTACAACATGGTGCAGAATGTTCTTTTTTTATTAACATATGTGATATAGTGACAGAAAGTAAGCTGCCAGTCCAGTAGGCCTGGTTACTTATGGATTCTTTTCTCTGCGTCTGTAACACGCCTAAGCAGAAAAGCCTCTTTCAAAAGATTTGAGCAGGTTTTTTAATTTATTTTTGAATTCTGACTTGTTTGCCACCCAGAAGGTGCAGCTTAGACCGTGGTTGCCTCTGCAGCCTGTTGTTTGCTCTGGCTGTAGGAGGCTTGCCAGGCTTTAACCACGAGACTCAGCCATGGGCTGGGAAGTTTTATGTGAGTGTCTCCATCACCGTCTGCAAGAGCTTAAAACACAGTATAAGGACTAGAGGAGAGCACAAGTACAAGGGAACACCAGCAATACAGGGTGGTAGATCCTTACACAGAGATTGAGAGAGATGGCACTGAGCAAGTCAGTAAGGAGCACTGCATTTGTTTGCTCAGTTAAAAATGAGGAGTAAAATAATAGTAATACATACAATCACAGAAAGGCCACTATGTTTCAGTGTAGATCATTGCCCTGCTAATGCATGAATTGTTGCTGCTGCCTCTACTTTCTTATAGGTAGTAATTGTGCATGGCTGTAAGTCATTTTTAGAGTTGATGGTGTCAGACCACTTGTCATGTGAGTTTAAATAGTAAGAGCTCTGTGTCCTAGTTTCATCTGGAATGATTTTCTTCTTAGTGCCTGGTGTACAGTGCTGTTTTTTGGGTTGAGTGTGAGAATAATGTTGATGACACACTGATGTTTTAATTGCTGCTGAGCAGGGTGTACTCTAGATCAAGGACTTTTCAGTCTTCATGCTCTGCCAGTGAGCAGGTGCATAAGAAGCTGGGAGGAAGCACAATTAGGACAGCTGACCCAAACTGGCCAAAGGGATATTCCATACTGCAGAATGTCATGGTCAGTATGTAAACTGAGGGGAGTTGGCTGGGAGGCTCTGAGTGCTGTTCAGGGATGGGCTGGGCATTGGTCAATGAGTGGCGAGCAGCTGTAATGTGCATCACTTGTCTTTCTTGGGTTTTACTCCTCCCTCTCTCTTTTTGTTATCTCCTTTTTCATTGTTGTTGTTATTGTTAATTTTAGTTCTTAATTAAACTGTCCCTGTCTTAACCCACAGGCTTTACCTTTTTCTGATTCTCTCCCCTATTCCATCAGGTCTGCAGAGGGGTGAGCAAGCAGCAATGTTGTTTGCCAGGTAGGGTTAAACTATGACACACTGTCCTCTGGTTTTGCAGCCTTCATTAGGTTCCAAAGTAATTTTGCAGAGGCCATACCTGAGTCTCCACTTTTACTTGACAGGTTCCCAGAACCTCTAACTTCTTTATTCTTTTTTTAGCCCTTTCAAAACCATCATCATCTCCCTTTGAAGCACACAAAAGCAGGCTGCAAGTCTGGTCATGCCTTGCAGAATAAAAATAATATCCTTTGGTACTTCTTTGTATTGATTTCTTGTTCTATCACCACTGCTAAGTGGTTGCATTATGGTGCAGGAAGGGACTGCTAATGTTGTTTTCAAATGCTTCTCTTTTTTTTTAAAGTCTGTATTAATTGGCTCATACTTTCTAAATTCAGTGCTGGACTTGTTTAGATCAGAGACTCAAATCTAAGCTCTAGCTGAACAATTGCAGAGCTATGATGAATTTCCAGTTGTGCAGACTGAATGCTTCTTGGTTTCACAAAACACGTCAGGCTCAAACAATGCATCAGCTCAGGTATCGGTTGCATATAGCACAGTGCAGTTTTCTGAGCATCTGTGGGATTAGCTTTGTGTCTTAAAATACACATTTAGGAAGCTGTTAAAATACAGTTTTGCATCCTGAAGGGTGAGAAACAGAAATGTTTCTCTGTGAGAACACAGTAATCTTGTCAGGTTTGAACTACACTTTTACAGTGTATGAAAAACAATCCTCTTGGAGTGTTTTATTTACATCCTTCAGTGTTGTGTTGCCTTTCAAAGGGGAGATGAATGGCCTTGGAAGGAGATGACCATCCTTTGAATTTGCAGTGACTGAGTGGCCAACTGCAGGTGTGAAGAAGCCGAGCAGAAAGCTTATGTGATTTTCCACCCCTCTCCATAATTATTTTATTCTTGCCGCACCTTTTTGCACTTTTATATGTCTATATCTATTTTTCAGTATTTGCTTTTTAAAATCTTACTCACACAACACCCGGAAGGGTTGTTGTGCAGAACGGAGGAGCAAGGCTGGGTTTTGCACTGAGCCAGTGAAGAAGCTGTAATCAGCCACTGGGGTTCTGGCACATGCTCCCTTACAGCATCGTTGCTCTTCTAAGGTTCTTACCAAATTCCCACCTAAGCTGTCACTTATTAACGTGGAAGTAGAATATTAACAAAGGTTTTTTGGTAGTTTTTCATTTTTGCTTTTTTCCCTACCCTTATTTCTCCACCATGTACCAGTTCCAGCGTGGGATGTGAACTTGAGCATTTAACTCCCTGGTCGAGAATAACAGGTCTGTTTAATTGAAGGGTCCTTTAGCTGCTGTTTGGTTTAGAGATGACACGTCTGTGTGGAGGGCTTGTATTACACAGAGATAAAAACATTGTGGAAAAATAACCTGCAACTATAGGAATATATCAAAGTATCAAAACACTTGAAAAATTGCTTAATGAAAGAGATTTTTTTCAGAAAAACTTGTTTTGCTTTTAGCATACAGTAAAAATAGAGATGTGGTTATGGTGACATTCCAGAGGGGAAGACTTAGAGAGAGCTGCTGACTTGAGTAAGCAATTTAATTGCCTGAGGCATTATCCTGTATCGTACACAGTCTGTACAATACATGTATGAAGTAGGTACACTCAGAACATACAGGGTTTACTTGCTGAGCAACTTTTTAATATGTTGACATTTTTATAATTAATGTGCAGAGTCTTAATATAGAGGCTGAAGAGCACGTCTTTTGCCCAGAGTTTAAAGAGTTGCTTTACAGGTGTTGCTGGTGAAACACTACTTGATTCTGTCCTTTCACTCCTGGCAGGACATGAGCACTTATAAAATACACTGTAAGTCAGGTTTTCACTTTGCTGCAGTCAGCATTGTTTCCTATGTGTAAATCACTAATTGCATAGCAATGTGTTTTTCTCATCTGACAAATTAACAATAAGCTTTGGGCATCAAGTAAAAATATTTGGTATTATCAGAAAGTCAAACTTTCCACTGAAATTTAGTATTGTGCTATTGTGTTCAAGATGTGTCTCAAATCACTAGTAAGGTTGTTGTTTGTTGTTTCGTACAGCGTAACATGTTTCTTACAGTATAACATATAAGGCTGAGAAATAAAGGCGATTCTTCCCCTCTGTCCTCAAGCCCCTCGGGCCAGGGTGTAGCAAGAGGTTTTGGTCATATTCACTGTTTGCTTAGCTTTTTATTTCAATCTTATGCTGTGTATTTATTTTCTGTTGGAATACTTTAGCTGTGTTTAGATTGAATAAAACATTCAAGTTGCCTTTTCTTGAAAGAAACGTTTCGTTGGTTCTTCATGTGTTTAGTCTCTTGATGATTAACTTTTTCCCCCTTCCCCTACCTGACTTGCCTTGAGACCGTTCTTAGCCCTGCAGTTTCCAAGACAGAAACAGACTAACACATCCTAAAATCTGTCTCTTTCGTAGTTTGAACATATCAAGGTTGGGTTTTTTGTTTTGTTATTACAATAATATGTCAGTTCATGCTGCTACAATTATAATTAAGAAATCTTCTAAGATGGCTCTGCCTGACATATCCTGTATGATCTTTTGTTACTTTGTGCTTTCTTTTTTCTGCAAATTTTGTGCTTTTCACTAGAATCATTCTTATATGTAAAATGATGACTGTGATGCATTTTATTTTGGCCTCCTCTTAATAGCATTTTAGAGTTCTGTATTAGACATTCTACATCTTCCATTTTGTCTGTCTGTTTCATTTGCCTTTCTTTTTGTTGGGTGCAGTGTGATGGCTTTGCTCATCTTCAGCCACGTAAGACCTCTTCATCACCCACGTGTCCGTGTGGTGCTGCTGCTTCTCCTGCAGGAAATCAGCAGTGGGATGGACCTGGCTGAAAGCTGATCTTCTTACTTGGTTGGCTTCTTTGGGGCTACCTCAGTTTTTCCAGGTTCCTTCCACCAAGGCATGGTGGAGAGTAGGGAAGGAATGAAAGCTGCCTTGCAGCAGTGTCAAATCTGTTCTTGTTGCCACACATGCCCCAGGTATGGCTGTATAGATGGTTATATGGTTATGGAGTGGACCAGGCTGAATGGAGAGCCTAGAGCAAGGATCAGGTGATATGACAACTCTGAGCCTCAGGGTTGCTGATGGGCATGATCTGGCATCACAGTTGGATGGATGGAGGTGCTTACCTTTAGGAGAGTAAGTTGCTGAAGATGTTGTTTAAGAGGCTTTGCACACACATTGAGGCAGAGGAGGCATGTCTGGTGCCCCCTTTTCCAGGGGGCTGCTGCCCTGCAGAGAATGGCATAGCTGCAGGCTTGGGAAGGAAACCTGTCGCCAGCTGTTTAGGTGGATATTGCTTTGTCCCTGTATTTAAAGCAGATATATTACATCACATTATAGTGCTGACCCTGCTGTTGCTCCAGTGCTTGTGAAAGTATGAAGCAAATATAGCAAAACCTTCTGCATCTTGGTGCTGGAGCTGGGGGTTCAGTTTGCATGTGTTCTTCCTTGGAACAGATTTTAATGGCCACAGAGTTTTCACTGCACCAAGAATTTGATACCTCTTATCGAAAGAAAAGAGTGGCAAAACTTTGGAGGGAAGGTACTTATTTTCTTGGAATTCACTGCCTGACTTCTGCAGGTCAGCTGAAGCCTTTATATTATGAGCTTGCAGAAAACATCTTGGAAGTTGCTAGATATGTGGATTTTTTTTCTCCAGTAGTCTATTTAAAGTTCATAGAAAGGGTAAGTGATAAGATCACACACAGCTGTACCATTATGAATTTCCTTTTAATTGGTTGGCTGGTCTTTCTACCCTTAAGTAAAAATATATAAGAAACCACAATGCTTTCTTCCTGGGGCAGGGTCTTTTGATGAAGTAACATTTCAGAAAGTGCTGCCAAAATCAAACAATGGAAATGTGCAGGTACCAATGTTTTGTTTTCTGACTACCTTTGTTACAGCAATGATTTCATACCCCAGAACTTGCTGATTCTCAGCAGAAGTTGGTTTGACATGGGTCTGGTGCAGGCAAGGATGTTCAGCTCCTCAGGACTCACCAGGCTTTTCAGCCCTGAGCTTCTGTAACAGAAATGCCATCAGCTGGCTTCATGGTTTTGGCAACAATAACAATTTACAGATGTGTGAAGTGTTGTACAGGAAGGGGGAGGTGCGGGGAAATGATCTGACAAATGCATCTGTAAAAAATCTGTCTCTTTGTTTTCTGTCCCTATGCCTGGACATGTCGTCTTCACTTTCAGTACTCCTTGTGCATCCTGGGCAGGAACAAGGTCAAAAACTTGCCTTCTATAGTGTTACCACTTTTATCCTTTAGAAAGGCAGTTAAATTTTTAAGGTAGTTGATTTGCTGAATAATGGATTTTTTATTTTTTTTTTACTGTTTTGAAGGCAGGAGGTTTAACAGAGCACATAGTGGTTAGGATTCTGTCCTGAGCAGCACAATGCAGTGGCATAATACTTGTACCTAAAGTAGTTTCTTTTCTTCTTTTAATTCTCAGGATGGTGGGAAAATGAGGACTTTTTTGTACTTTCTTCTATTTAAAGCCAGCTGTCACTCATACTTGCCTGACCTCTGTTAGTACTGTTTACTTATGGTAAACAGTACAGTCTGGCATGATGTTTAGTATCTTAAAATGAAGGCACCGAGTATTGGTACAGCTGCAGCCACACAGAGTTTCACAGATGTACAGCCAGAACATAGAATAGTTTTAAGGTTGATGTCTCATAGCATGGCTGACTGTATAAAGAAGTGGCAGCAAGGCAAGCACTGGGGTGCATTTATAGTGCCACTATGCATCCTTTCTTCTTTTAGGTAAATGTATAGAAATTCACTTGTATTGAGGAGGCAACTACTTCAGTGTATTGCATGTAATTTTGTGTGCTAGGGCTGACCAGAGAATTTCACTTCTCCCACAGCACTCCAGGTACGGCCCCACAAGCATTGGGAGTAGAGTAAGCACACAAATAAATACTTAACATATTCTAACTTGCCTGAAGGTGACTTGTTTGTGTGCTTTTTCAGTGTGATCTGGTTTCCAAAACACATTTGGTCCTCCGAAAGGTGTCAGTTACCCACCTGAACACAGGGGTTGTAGTTTCACATCTTAGCAGGGCATCTTAATTCAGGTTTTATGTGCACTCTTATCCCTGTACAAGTCAGATTTGCATGGTGTAGCATTACCTTTGTGACTGTCATGCTCAGCTTTCATGGTCTTCTAATTTCTCCACTTTTTATTGGATTGCTGTATCTAGTCAGCATATGAACCTGAGATAACCTTTTTATAGCTGAGCTTTGTTTACAGGACAACTGCACACAGCTGTTTTTTACTTTGTATGATATTTCACATATGCAGGAGAATTTTAAGTACTTTTATAGATTATATATAGGCAAACTTTTATGTGTCAAGCTACTAAATGCAAAGGAGGTAACCAGGAATTATAGATCTCCATACTTTGAGTTTTATTCTTGAGATGTCCCCTGGGTGGGGACAGAGCTTGATGCCGGATTTTGGCAAGAGGAGTGATCAGGTCGTTGACAATGTTCTTGGTGTTCAGACTTGGTGCTGCAGCTGTGGGGTGTTGGAGGAAATGGGAGACACGTGGAGGGAGAGTCCCACTTGTCACTCTGTTTTTCGTACTGCATGCTTTTTAGATTTTATTATGTAATTATGAGGCATGGTCATTTAAAGAAAAGGTAAGTTGAAGCTTACTGTCTTAAGTAAGCAGTGCTCTTGAATGTAATAGTCATGCAGGGCTGGGCTTCTCCATTCTTGGTCCTACTGACTGTAGTCTCATTGGTTCTGTTGTTAGAAAATGCAACGTTTTGACCAAGAAGGCTCATTAAAATAGGCCTTAGGGACTGTAACTTAATTTTTCTCCTGTGGAAGTATGGTTTGGGTGAAGTACACAGAGGTTGCAGGAATCCCATTGTTTAAGGAGAGAATATAATTTCAGACTTTCTTGGAGATGGCTTTTGAATAAAAGATATGAGATCAGAAATGAAAGGTAAAATCCTTATGGCCCTCTGGACTTACCTCTTTTCCCTTCATCTTCTCAACTCTCTTTAGCTTCCCAGGCTTCCTGGGGCTAATTTTCCATTGTGAGCTGCAGCTAACACTGTTACCACAAAATAAGCTGAGGTGAAATGGACCCACAAGGATCATCAAGTCCAACTCCTGGACCCTCCACAGCACCATCCCCAGGAGTCCCACCATGTGCCTGAGAGCACTGTCCAAACACTTCTCAAACTCTGTCAGGCTGGTGCTGTGACCACTTCCCTGGGGAGCCTGTTCCAGTGCCCAACCACCTTCTGGGTGAAGAACCTTTTTCTAATATCCAGCCTACACCTCCCCTGACACAGCTTCAGGCCATTCCCTCAGGTCCTGTCACTGTCACCACAGAGAGGAGATCAGTGTCTGCCCCTCCTGTACCCCTCACAAGAAGCTGTAACTGCAGTGAGGTCTCCCCTCAGTCTCCTCCAGGCTGAACAGACCAAGTGCCCTCAGCCGTTCCTCACACAGCTTCCCCTCAAGGCCCTTCACCATCTTTGTAGCCCTTCTGTGGATGTTCTCTAATAGTTGAAATATCTTTTTTATATTATGGCACCAAAAGCTGCCCCCAGCACTTGAGGTGAGGCCGCCCCAGGCAGAGCAGAGCAGGACAATCCCCTCCCTTGCCCGGCTGGCCATGCTGGGCCTGATGTCCCCAGGACAGGGCTGGCCCTCCTGGCTGCCAGGGCACTGCTGGCTCAGACTCAACTTGTCATCGACCAGGACTCCCAAGTTCCCTTGTTTTTCCAATTACAATCACAGCATAGCTTTTGTAAAAAAATGGAGCTTCAGATTCAGAGTAGCTGTTAATAAACACTGCCCATGGTGCTTTGGGATGGGGGCTTTGGAGCAAAGATTTCTAGCAAACACTGTGCTTTGGTTTTCATTACAAAAAGTCAACTTGTTGCTCTTGTGCCATTTACATATTCCCCCTATTTCCATCTAACCTAGTTTGCTACAGATAGTCTCTTCTGTTTCAATTAAAAAAAAATGGAAGCAGTTCTTAAATCCTAGGCAGAAGTTCTCTGCAGTGTCATTGCTGTATATTACAATTACAGCAGTTGGAATAAACCTGCATGCTTTGCCTTTTCTTCCTCCACACTTTATTTCTGTAAATACTCCTTCAGTGTGGACTGTATTGCTCTCAGCACTGGGCTGTAAGCTGGCAGCAGTGAGGAGGTTTCCAGTATCTCAGTGGTGGTGTACGGGCACAGTGTTCAGGCACGGGATATACCCCCTTGAACACTTTATTCCAGGAAAATGCATGCTCTTGTGGAAGCCATAGTGCTGAATGATGCCAGATCTGCTGCTGCTAAGGGTGGCTTTGCAGGATGAAATGTCTTTGTTTGTAGATGGATGCTGGATGCATCCTTCTGGGATGTAGAGGCAGTCATGAACCATTTTCCTCTAATTCTTAGTACTTCCATGGGTGTGTTTGTGTGCTTGCTTCCAACTTACTCTTCCTGCTTGGCCATCACCCTTGGTGTTTTCCCTCTTTTTGAAGTCATCCCATGCCATATCAAGAGCTGTTAAGGGCAAGGGAATTAATTTTATATGAGTGTTCTAATCATAGGACAGTCAGATCCTAATTTGAGCTGTTGTAGATCTGCTGAAGGTGTTAATAGAATTGCAAGAACCTATTATTTCTCTTAACTTACCTATCTGAAGATCATTAGATTCTGATTTCATGAGGTATTGTGTACTGAGTGCAATTAGTTATTCTGTTTTGCAGTATCCTTTCTTGTATTTATTTCTGTTCTGTAAAATACTTTATTACCACGTCTCTGTTTATGTAATAAGGTAACCATTACTGAAGGATTGAGGGAATGGAATGATAGGAGAAGTAATGTTATGAAATTACATATATATATATATATAATTTCATAACATTACTTCTTGTATATATTACCCCCTGTATACACCCCTGCCCAATGTCTCAATGTCTTTCTTTACGCTGTGCATTTTCAAGTGGTTTGGAATCCCACTGAGGTTAAACTGTTTGAAACTAGCTTCTGTCCTTTGTCCCACATGTGTTACACTTCCCTGAATTTTATACAAATGATTTATTTCTAAACTTCCCTATGCTGGTGCTGCTGATGCTGGAGGCCAAAAATCTGAATCACATTGCTAAAGATAGAGATGCAAAATAAAGTTTAAAAATATCTTCTTGTATTTTAACAAAACCAAAGTGCAAAATGCGCAGCACTCATGCTTCACCTGGTTTCCCATAAAATAAATATACCTACACTTTCAGATCAATATGGACTATAGTTTACTCTGAAGTCCTTTTTATTGCTGACATTAAGTGTGGTTAGGCCCTGTGAGGGTATTCAGAAAAGGAAGAAAAGGGTAATCTGGGGTTGGTGGGAAGTTGAAAGGCAAAGGGAATGCATTCAAGGGGCGGTTAAGGCTTGGGGAATCGAAAGGAGAAACTGGGTAGCTTTGGCAAACGGACAGAAAACCGCTGACAGCTTTGATTATCAGTGCTGTCTTCCAGTTCTCAAGCAGCCGAGTGTTTTCAATTCCAATACATCTACAAAAGCAAACAGCAGTGTGATCATTGGGTTTTTGGAGGAGGGATAGTTTGTAGTTTTGGAGGAAAAAGAGGAGTCACCTCTGCAGTGGCAGGGACTGGGAAACATTACTTTAAAGAGAAAACACAAATCAAGATTTCCAAAAGCAAAAGCAAGTGCCTAAATTTAGGCTTCAAAGTCCTAATTTAAGAACAGAGAAAGTGGCTGTTTTCCAAAAAGGCTGAGCAGCCAGGCCTGACAGCACATTTCTCTCAGAAGCCAGAACAATTATTTAGATGCCTATTTTGGGGGTTTTAGTAGAACTCAAGTTCAGGCACTTAGCTGTGAAAACTGGGATCTGTTTCAGGGAGTTCTTGAGTAGCAGGGTGAGAGCTGGAGGATCCTTCTGAAAGGGAGCAGGCTCCCAGTGCTTTGAGCTTAAAATGTTTGGGGTTTTTTTGCTGCTGTTTGATTTGCTTAAAAAAGGGGCTATGGGACAGAAAGCAAACCTTTATATTTTTGTGCATCATCTTTAAACCTGGAAAGTTACTCCAAGAAGAAACTCAAGAAACATCATCAAAATGTGATGAAGAATTCTTAAATTACTTCATAGTATAAACCCTCTAGAATGCATTTTCTGTGGAAAGCATAGGAGAGAATTTCCTTTGAAGGGCAGAAGCTGGTTGAAATCCTCCAGTATGTAGTAGCCATTTCCTCAGAGAGCAGTTGCAGTTACATGCATTACAAGAGCAGGCTGTCAATGCTGGTAGCCTGTATGAAACACATTTTAAAAATTTAGTTATAGAATTCTGCAAGAAAAGCATGTTTCTGTGTAGGCTTTAAACTGGATTTTTGATTGTCACACCAAGAAGCCCCGGGGCTATCAATGCCTGGACTTCACATCTTCTGCCCAAATATGTGGGTGGCTGCTGGAGCATGGTGCTTGTCTCAGCTTATGGTGCCAGAAATGAACCCAGAATGCCAAAAGATATGGGAATTCAAAAAAAACCTCCTGTCTGTCAAAATCCAGAGGATTATTAAAAATCTAGTATTATAATGATGTTGCTCAGTCTTGTTGGGGCAAGGTGCAAGTTTATCCTTTGTTATGTTTGTGTTGCAGAATTAAAGTCCAGTAATTTTGTTTGTTTAAAGCATCAGATAGGAGTTTTTTTCTGGATTAGATATTTGGACTTGGAGGAGTGAAATGTCTTCCCGGTTGTAAGCCTGAGTGCTTCCGGACTCTGATCCAATTTGCCCTGGTCAAGTGCCTTGCTGCACTGGTAAAATTTGGTGGCAGAGAGGATGATTTCTTTTTCCATTGTAGAAAGGTAGGTTAGGAAAAAATACCTGGTGTATATAGAGGTATATGTCTTAAAAAGCATTGTGTGGCCTAATTGGGTCTCTTTTTCCTGACTGTAGGTACTGAATAAGGCTATGTATGTCATCAGTCATTTTCTACAAGGCCTTTGACACAGTCCCCCACAATATCCTTCACTCTAAATTGGGGACATACGGGTTTGATGGGCAGATTGTTCACCAGAAAAGGAATTGGTTGTATGACCACATCCGAGGGTAGTGGTCAGCGACTCAGAGTCCTGCTGGACAAAGTGGTGTCCCTCAGGGGTCCATAGCAGGACCAGTACTATTTAATGTCCCCACCAGTGACATGGGCAGTGGGATCGAGTGCACCTTCAGCAAGTTTGCCAGCAGCCAAGCTGAGTGGTGTGGTTGATGTGCTTGGGGTGCCATCCAAAGGGAGCTGGACTCAGGAAGTGAGCCTTGGAGCCACATGAGGTTCAGCAAGGCCAAGTGTGAGGTCCTGTACCTGGGCTGGGGAAGTCCACAACCATAAGTATGGTTTGGGGATGAGGGGATTGAGAGCAGCCCTGCTGAGAAGGACTTGGGGGTACTGTTGGTGAAGAGCTGGCAACATGTATTTGCAGCCCAGAAAGCCAATTGTGTCCTGGGCTACATCAAAAGCAGCATGGCCAGTAGGATAAGAGAGGGGATTCTGCCCCTCCACTCTGGTGAGACTCCACCTGGAGTGCTGCATCCAGCTCTGGGGTCCTCAGCACAGGAAAGGCATGGACATGTTAAAGTAGATCCAGAGGAGTTTAGAGAGCTGGAGCACCTCTCCCTATGGAGACAGGCTGAGCGAGTTGGAGCTGCTCAGCCTGGAAATGAGAAGGCTCCAGTGAGCTCTTACTGTGGCCTTCCAGTACCTAAAAGGGACCTGCAAGGAAAACGGGTACAAACCTTTTAATAGGGATTCTAGTGTTAGCACAGGGGGCAAGGGTTTTGAACTAAAAGAAGGCAGATTTAGACTAGATGTAAGGAAGAAGTTTTTTCAGTGGGGGCACTGAAACACTGGAACAGGTTGGTCATAGAGGTGGTAGATGCCCCATGCACAAAAACTTTCAAGGTTTTCAAGGATGAGGCTCTGAGCACTTTGAGTGGAAGATGGTGAGGTAGCTGGACTAGATAAGCTTCAAAGGTCTCTTCCAAACCATTCCATGATTCTGTGAATAGCGTGCCTTGTTGTGGGATGGCTTGTAGGTAAAGGAGCATTGCTGCTGATCTGCTCGTGCGTGCGGTCAGCTGCAGATTTACTTACTTTAAGTATCAGGAAATAGGCCAATCACAGTGTTTCAAATGGCCACTGGTTTAATTTTTCTGGGAGTCGATGTTTCTCTGAATTGGGAAACTATTCTAATTTAAAAAGAACCCTTGTAGTTGCTGCTGTTGAAGCAGTGTTTAATGTTGTGTGGCTGTTGGCAGGAGACTTGATGGATTTTCACATGACCCCCCTCTGAAACAAAAGCAGATTGTTTACTTCTGTTTTTCTGTTACACAAATGAGTTCCTTTTGAAACAATTTCTTTTTCTCCAAATTCTGGAAATCGACACCAGGAGTAGTTTTTCCTTTGCTGTGTCTTTTACAATCTGCTGTTGGATAATGCTGGCACAAAAAGCTGCTTTGGGGTACCAGCCCAAAAAAGCTGAGACCTCTGCAGAGAGCCTCCTCCTCTTGGGGAATGAGTTTTTCTTCCAGTTTTATGGAGGGCTTCAATGTGGACTTTCATTTCTTGCTGTTTTTACTATAGCAAAGCAGAGTTTGTTTCTAGTTTCTTAGCTGTTTCATTTACATATATGCATTTTTAGTGTCCAGTAAATGGAGCAATATATGTAGCACGTCAGTTATGGATTGACCTTTTTTGTATATTTTAGTATAACAAACCTTTGGTTTTGTACCAGCCTCTGCCATCTGAAGCCTTTGCCTGTGAGAAGCAAGGTTGAAGTCAGATGCAGATTATTGTCTGATAAAGTGCTGCATAACTAGACCAATTAGTACTGGATCAAAAGAGCAACAAATTGTTTAAGTGGGGATCTCAAACAACAAAATGAATCATCCACCAGGGAGTGGGTTTCGTGGTGATATTTAATAGCTGACAAATTTAAAAAAAGATGGAGTGACAGAAAAAAGGTGCTTTCTCTAAATATCTTTTTTTCTGCTTGTAATTATATACTCATTTCTCACAGCTTTCCACAGTTCATGCTTCTGGTGACAAAAATTATAGTTCCTTATTCCTAGGGCACCAGTGTGCCAGTTCTATGGCCATTCACACAAGTGTTCACAGTACCATAGCTGGTGAGGTGACATAATCCCAAAACTTTCTCCTGAAGTGTTTGCTTACTTGGGCTGGGCTTCTAAAGTCACAAAATAAAACCAGTATGAATTAGGGCTGCAAATTACTTTTAACACTTCTGGTTATTTCGAACAAGCTCTTTTGTTGGTGACCAGATTCCAGTGACGTTTCCGTGGCTTTCTGTAGTCCCAAGCAGTATGACATGGAAGGGAAAGTCTCTTCTGTGAGTCCCTGAGAGGCCCATAGGGAAGGGTGGGTGGTGGTGCAGGGAGAAGTCCTCAGGGAGCCTATGGGCTCCTGCCTGGAGCCCTGCAGTGGAAGGGAAGACCACAGAGTGGAAATGCATGACCTAAGCCCCTTGTATTTGCTTGGTCCCATGGGAAGTCAAAGCCCCTGCAGGCCTTCCAGCACTGGCTCCCAGTCCCACTGGGGAGAAAGCATAATTTGAATCCTGCTTGGCTTTTCTTCTTGGACCTGGATGAAATTGGAGTTTCAGTCCCAGCTGATTAAAACCAGAGGATATATGATTAATTTAACTTGCAAAAAATCAGAAATCCCCTGGAGATAGGATTTTCACACGTGGAAGAGAGATATTTCTTTAGGTAGAACTAAAAAAAGATATCAACTTTTTTTTCTTAGCAACTACATATGAGCTTGTGTAATTGTTTCAGTTGGTGCTGTGGGTATATTTACAGCTTGTGTTGCTTATGTTATTTTCTCATAGCTAAAAATTGTTGTTAATATTAGTGCTTTAGGAAAGGAGAGACACCACAAAGTGAAAACGATTCTATTAGAAGTGGATAAAATTTTATAAGTGAAAGTACAGTATAGTTCTGGATAGAAAAGAGGAAATTGGAAGGGTTGGGTTGGTTTTTTCTTTGTTTTGTTTTGTTTTTTCTTGATCAAGAAGAAAATTACTTCCTCTTCTCTTGAGAACAGCTTTGTGCACAGTTTTCCCTGCTTGTGGACAGTGTTGCTGCTTCTTTCCTGCTTTAACCGTAGTGAGGTAGCACAACATGAGTATCTCAGTGTACAGACCAGGTGCTACCAATAAATAGTGGCCATGTGAGGACCTGACATGACATTTGAATCACTCTACCGATGTTGGATGTAGTTTATCTGGTAATGTCTTACCAGTAAGCAGTTTCTGGAACTGGAGATGTTCATGCCACAAGATGCTGTATTTTCTCCCTGAACTCTGCAGCCCTCCCTCTCTGTCGCTTGGTGACTGTTGATCTCTTGGTTTTATGGGCTGTTAATCAGAGCTGTAATCAGTCACTTATCTGCAGGTGATAGCAGAGCCAATTTTTGCTTTTTTCCTCCTTCCTTCTCTTCCCTACCTAGCCTTGCTAGTTACTCAAGACTCTTTGATAAAATAGCTTCATAGTCTTGATCTGAAAATTTCAATGTTGCTGGCTTTCTTGAAGTCCAGTCCTCCTCCTCACTGAGTGATCTTTCAAGATGCCAGCTTTTATTTGTGTGTACAAAATACAGAATTAGAAAGAACTTCAGATTACTCTGAACTCATTATTTTAAGCTTCTGTGCATCTATAATTACGATTAAGTACTTCAGTGGGAAATGTAGCTCATACACTAATGACTCTCTGAGACTAGAATAAGCTTTATGTACTTAATATATGCTGAGAAAGTCCACTATGTGTGCTGGAATTTTTGCATACTAGTGTTTTCTTTGTTAACCCTAACAGAATGTGTTCAGATGGTTAAACTATTTTCCTGAGCAGAAGAACTAACTTTTTCCTTTTCTTTCCATTTCAGTAGGTTGTATAATGGAACTTGTGGATAAAACAATCAATAGTTACTTTGATGTTTGGCTTGGACCCAGAGGTAAGTTTTCCTCAAAAGTTAATAAATAAATACATAAATAATATAATGTAATTAATATAATTAATATAATATAATATATGCATAAATAAAACTGATCTTATTAGAACACAAGAAACATTTTTCCTCTTACTTGACATTGGCAGGTGACTACTTTCTTTAGGATCTTCAAAGCATCAAAATGTCTGACAGTGTAATAAATAAGAGTCTATTCAATGCTCCTGATCTTTTGACCTGAAGAGGTTATTCTTCTTACTATAAGTTAAGCTCCTGTTGTTTGTCTTAGTGGGTGACTTACCTCACTCAAATCTTTGCTGCTTTTTTTTTTTTTTTAATTTAGTAATAGCTTTTATTCTAAAAAAAGGCACTTTAATTTGCATTTAATGAAATAAAAATACTCTTGCCTTCATAACTAGATCTTCTCTGGAATTTTTCACTAAAAATATCTGTAGTTTTTGGAAAGCACTGCTTCTTTGAAACCATTCTTTTTTGAAGAAGCAGTAGTTTTGGTAGGTTTTGCCGAGGATAAAACTCTGCAGGTAGAGAACTGCAGTCCTGGTCATTGTGAGGAAGCCAGAGACTGTGGAACCAGGACAGTCAGTGGCCTCGTGCTTCAGGCTTGGGTAGGATGGTCCAGTTCCACCTGGTTCTGACCAGGGGGATTAAATGACTGCATCCTGCACAGAGTGTGCAGAGCAGTGCTTCTCAGTGGCATGTGCTTTCTTCTTCTGACTGCTGCAGTAATGCCTTTTCTCTGTCCCACTCAAGATCCAGTGATGGTGCCCCTTCTTCTCAGGAGAAAGTCTGCAAGAGATGGAACAAGCCTCTGATTCTTCTAAGTGTGTTTTCTGTTTGCTTTTATTAGTATCTCAGTGCCCTTGTTGCTTCTCTCTTCATACTAAGCCTGTTTAAATTAGTCTGGATGTTCTGATATAACATATTGCATGTGCTGGCATATGGTCTCTATTTGCTCTATGAAAAAAAATCATGAACCATAAAAGTGGCAAATCAAACAATTCCCTGGCTTGCCTACCTACTTTCCAACCTACAGTTTTAAGGCCTCCTTTCATACATTCATGATCCATGTATGACTCCTTTAAAATTAAGTTGTGACTGTGATTGACAGCAATACTTGAATTGCTCATTTATAGTTTTGTTAACTTGGTTTCAGTACTTTGGGCTGACTTTAGTGAGAGGAGTGAGATACTGTGCTGTTGCTGAGTATAGACAACACAGTTGTGGTTCAAAAGGATCACACTAATGTTCCAAGTAGTCCCCTAAAATTCTCTGATTGAGGGTGGTTTATATGCTTTTCCTGAGAAGCCAATGCATTGCCAACCAGACTGGTTACTCAGGTGGGACTGACTGCTCTGTGTTCCATTGCTCATACAAGGACTCCAAATTTTTATTCTTTCTAATAGCACATACATAAGTCTAATTATGTTAGGATTGACTGGAAAATATTTCTCAGGATCATCCACCTATAACTACAGAGGTATCTGCTTCACTCCTAGCTTTGATGACTTTAGGAAATAAGATGTGTACCATCGGGAAGGATTGGTGTGAGAAAATAAAGGGGAGAGATTTGTTGAAGCTTTTCTTTATAATTTTATCTGTGGTATCAAGTGGGTGACAGTTCTGAATGGTAATGAGTATTTAAAAATTATAGTGGTAATAACTTAAGAATATTTTTGCCATAGAAAAATAATCATTTCTGCTTTCTTAAGTATGTAAATAAAATACTGGTTTTTGTAATTAGCAACATGGCCCTTAGTAAAAGGGCTTGCTGCACTTCCTTTGTCTTTGTTTGGTATTCCAGCACTGGAATCATTTTGGGTACAACTATTTTTAGATGTGTTGAATTCTTCTGCTTACAAAATCTAACTGTTTGTTTGTATGTTTTTGTTTGTTTGTTTCAGACCCCAGAGTAAAAGGATGGCTTCTTCTGGAGAACTATACACCTACCTTTATCTTCTCAGCCTTGTACTTACTAATTGTGTGGCTAGGACCAAAGTACATGAGGAATAAGCAGCCGTTCTCATGCAGGGGTATTCTAGTGATCTACAACCTTGGACTTACACTGCTTTCTCTGTATATGTTTTATGAGGTAAGAGAAAAAGGGCTGGTCAGGCTTATTTTGCAGTGTCTGTTTTAATTGCATTGGCTCATGTTGAAAGTAGAGCAGTGCCTCCAAATTCGGGAAGCATCTGCAGAAATGGTGCAACCATTTTCAGTGTCACTTGTCTGGGGAGAAAACCCTAATTGTAATGTTAGCTCTAAGGATGGTGTGAAACAAACCTTGCCTTAAACATCTTTGCTGACCTCGGTTAGCAATGTTTCAAATGCACTTTGCTCAGTTGGTGCAAGTGAAGTCCTGATCTTCCAGCATGAACTTGGCTACTCCTTCAGTAATGTCTCCTTGCTCAGCGTGATTGTGCTGGTGGACTGTACAAACTACTTTGTAGCAAAACGGTGGCTTTATCTGGAGGGCAGAATGTTTTATTTACTTGTGTTTAATTGTGCACACACTCCTTGCATCTATTTCTGTAAGCTTGGAATAGGTTCTTTTGCATCCTCTTAGTTCTGCTGGGAAAAAAAACCATTGCTGAAACCATGCCATTGTGATTCATCTGTTTCTTTGAGCTTAAAATCTAAACATACAAATAGATTTCAGACTGAATTGAACTTTCTGTGGACTTATTTCCTTTCATAAAAACGCAAAGATTTAGGTAGTGTAAAGTTTTCCACTTCCCATAGAGCTCTTTAGCTGCTTTTACTCAGAACTGTATGTTTTCGTTCAAGTGAAAATGAAGAACTAGTAGTGTAAATAATGATGTGGTCAGAAAATCACTCTTTTGCTTTAATGTACAGAATATTCTGGCATACTTTTGACCAAAGTATGTCTTCTTTCTGTAAGGAGATATTTCATTTTCAACATCCTTGTTTCAATTCTTTCACTACAGTCTTTTCAAATACAACCTAGGGCTAAAACTACTAAACTACTAATTTTTTTTTTTTGGGTGTGAGCTTTAGAAGTGTATATAAGCTGCAATTCTCCTTCAAGCTTGTAGTTAATTCTATAGTGTTATACAAGGTGAGTGTTTAGAGATGAAGTCATTTAAATTCAATTTTATTTCTCTTGTGTAGTGAATTGTCTACTCAAAAATTACTGAGATGGGTTATTAAGAAATTTGATACTTAATTGTTCAGTTGGGAGCGGTTTTGGATTCAGTAGGTACTTGGAACTACTTGTGTTCTTGATGTGCTTACATTTCTAACCTCCTTGTCAAGGTGGTATAATCCAGAAAAAATGTATGTTGATCAGTTTAATTTGTCTAAATGTAATGTTGATGTTGACTTCAATGTCCATCTGCATTATTTGATGCAGATACTATTTACAGTTATATAGTGATCTGTTGTTTTGAACTCCAGTTATGTTACTGAGATTTTAGAAGTGAAGATTTTTCTTCAGTTATACCAAGTGTGGCTAAACTCTCAGGATAGCCAATGTTTCTTCTTTGAATACTTGGAATAATACTCATAGTTTCTAAACTATTGTAACATTCTGCTGTGTTACAAAACCTGCTGGTAAATTTAAACAAGAGAAAATACCTGAACTGTTGATCCTAGAAATGTCTTCTTCTTGCTAACAATAAACTGGTTACCAAGGGAGGACTGTTCATTATATGCTGAAGAAGTCCTCATACTTGTAACGAGATAAATAGCTTTTAAATTGTGGAGCAAAGACACAACTAAAATACAGTGAATATTAAGACCGCTCCTTCCTATATAATGAAATACTTCATGTGAAAATGAGTGTTGCTCTTAATCTAATATTATCCGTGTGATACTGTTCATTAGTATTGTAAATATACCTTCTCCTTGTAAATGGGCATACATGAAGCTAGAGCATTTCATAATGAAGATTATTAAACACATGATGGTGGCAATGAAATGTGGTTGGCGGCACTTACAAGCTGGATGTGAGGGCAAGTGATGCTCTGCAACAAGGGACTGATCCCATAAAAATGCTGCAAAGCAGAGAGCCATGCTGGCATAACACCACACTGCTTGATGTTTGCAGGGAGAGATCCAAAGGGCATAGGGAAAAAATGGGTTCTTGCACCTCCAGGTATGTTCTGTATCTGAAGTACCTGCACAATTACCCCTGTTGGTGCACAGCATGTGATACCCCTGCTCGTCATCAGTCTTGGAAATTTTCCTTTGCAGGATTAGCCATATATCAGTACTTTATAGTACACTTACTTGCTTTTAAGACAGAATAGCATTCAGAAAACTTGAGTAACTCCTTGTTCTCCTCCTAGTTGTAAGGAACTCTCAAAACTCCATTTTGAGTTTCAGTTGGATTAAAATTTTTCAGTGCTACTGTGAGAAAAATCATAAAATGTCACCATTTATGAACTTGTTTAGTAGCGTGTCTGAAAAGAAGTTGCTTTAATTGCTTGTGTACAATACACCTGAAACCTTACTTTGAAGTTTTTCCTGAGTTATAGCTATGGTGATTCAGGTCATGATTCATAGCGTCACAGCTCAGTTTGCATATTATGTGACCAAAACAAGATGTTAAGGTGAGGTGTCCTCCCAACTGGGATGAAAAGGATGACCTACTTGGTTTTCTGACCTTTATGTCTGAATAATTGTAAGCAATAACATGGGGAAATTTGGCATCATAAGATTTGTTTAGGTATTGTTTACTTCGGTGTCAAATCACTAGGAATTTTAGACCTGTTACGAAGAATTCCTAATGGTTTCTGTCTGTGCCTACTATACCTTTTTTATGAGGATATTTAATGACTTGGCTGGGTTTTGGTACTCAGAGAGAAGTGGACTGCTCTTGTCTCAGACAGTATAACAGGCAAGACAGATCTAGGGGAGCTGAAGAGGTTTCTCCAGGCTAATTTGTCACATACTTCAGGACAGGATGTTCTTTAGGGACAAACAATGCTTTATTCTGTAAAAATCTACAGTGCTTGGACTTAAGGAGAAATAACGCTCTTATGTCTCAGGCAGGGCATCAAGGAGTGCTTGCTTCCTGGTGGAGAAGGTGCCTAGCAGGGCCTGGCAGTGGGGTTATAGGATATGGGCTGATCACCTGCTGGCTGGCACAGCTGTGTCTGGAGGAGCTGCAGGAGCAGCTGGAGCAGCAAAGGCAGCACTGCCTCCCCCTGTGCTGCTGCTCTGTGCTGGGATCACAAGGTGTCTTGCAACGCTGTGAGTAGGGCCCCTGCCTCTCTGCTTGGGTGTCAGCTGGGTAATTTAGCTAAGAGGGGAGAGTGCCAGGTACCCAGTTACACGGCACACAGAAATATGTTACTTTGGGGGAGTTTGTTAGCAAAACTGGCCAAGTAATCTGGACCACCTGGGTTTACACTAGAGAAAACTGGTCAATGGTGAAGGCTCACTTTCTTAAATGATCTCTTTATTGTCTTTTTTCTTGATCTGAAAAATTAATTCCCTACTGAATCTGCCTGAGAAAAGTCTTAGTTTTTCCTGAAGAGTGAGGTGTTGCATATGCTGTAGGAAAAGTCTTAGGAAGCAGGGAACTCTGTGCAGAGGTGCTGTGTCACACGAGCCATGGGTGGCAGCTAGGCTGCTCTTTCTTCTCCCCTTTCTTTCTCCACCCTCCTGAAGCCCTTATCTCTGCCCTGGGGTAACTGCCTTCATGTAAAGATAAAGTTCAGTATCTGTGCAGGCATTTGCTTGCTTTGATCAGACATGAATTTCTGTTTCTCTTCATTCTAATCTAGCTCTGTTTTGAGCCTTGTAAACCCATCACGCCTTGACAGCGTGATGCAGTGCTAGGTCCCTTATCTGCCCCTCTCCAGTGAGTCTCAGACTTTAGTTTTATCACGAGAAAAAAACAAAGTCCTCCACAGTAACACCTTTCTTCCACCCAGTCAGACTGGTATTAGTGTCCTGGCCTATTTTGGTAGCAGAGGTGATAAAAAAAGCGTGTGCCACAGCATTTTAAAGAATTCAGCAAATGAAAGCAACAGGAAAAAAGAAAACTTCATTGCAGGGGAAGAAAGTGTGGGTTATTTCAGCACAAATGCAATCTTGAGCTGCAGGCTTTTCCCCTGAGCTGAGGGGCTTAACATTGAGTTTGAGTACCATTTCGATTGGCTTATGAACTGTCTTTTTGTGCTGTCTAGAAACCACATGAAGTGGTTTGCTCAAGTGCAAATGGTTATAATTGGCCTTTTCTGGACATGTTAATTACTCAAGAGAAGATTTGCCTGTGGTTGTTCATCGGCAGTGCCATCAGCAGGCCTGGACTCCTGCCAGCCTGAAGATGAAGGACTTCTAGAGAGAGCGGGCAGGGAAGGAAAGGTTGTCTCAAGGCTGCGTTGACAGAGGAGCCACCGCTCTGTTTCTGGGCAAGTTTCAGACCTTCTGTACAGTGGTGTAAGGAGGTCTTAGAAAGGCTGGCCATCCAGCCAATTTCCAGCCTGGAAATTTCTGACCTCTCCTTATCGCTTTTGTGGTGGCAGGGAAGCAGCTCCCTGGGACTGTACCCCCGTGCATAATGGATCCATTTGTGGTCATGTTCCAGAGCGATCTCTTGGTTTTGTTTTCTGAAGCCTTCTAGCATGTGATGAAAGCATTGTGGGTGCAAGAAATAATGGTGCCAGGCAATGGAGCAGGTGGCTGAATGGGGATAAAGGTTATTTACATGTTGTATGTTGCACTGAGTAAGGTTTGTGGGCAGCAACAGCAGTTTGTGGGCAGCTGTAGCAGCTTTTAAGCAACTAGTTCCTTCTGGAAAGTGGGGAATTAAATTATTTTTGTAACTATACTAGCTATTTATATGATAAAAGATGCTGACATTTCTTACAAATGTTGATCTGCTTATGTCATTTGTGGCTGTGAGAGTATTACAGTTCCTAGCATAAAATAATATGTTCTTTTGTAAACGAGGGAGTACTCAGGTTGAGCTGAAGCCAGTGCTCATAGCCACATTGATGCCATTGTCCTTTAGAGAGGTGGGATCCATGGAGACACCTTTGGTTGCATTATGCTTTAGGTGGTGAACCTGTACCACTTGTAGGAAAAGCACTGTGGATTCACTATGCCAGCCTTTACTGGGAAGAGATTTATGGAGTGCAGCATTAATGATGGGCGTTGTTTGGATTAATTACAATGTAAACAATGTGATTATCCTTCCATTCCTAACACTTCCTTGAACTATGAGAACTGTATGAAAACATCTGTAAGCTCTTAACATGATCACAGCACAATGTGGTCCTCTGTCTGAGGGACTGGCAGGCGCCTGCAAGGCCACACAGTCTTTCTCTCGGTAGCCTGAAAGTGGCTTGGGGCACAGCTGGTCCTTTAGCAAGGTACCACTTTTAAACAGGTGTCCTGCAGAGTCCTGCAGCTAGGAGAGGAGTCCTTCCATGGCTGCCTTCCCTTTGTTGCTTGGGTAGGGAAAGTGCCTGGGTCTGCTGCTGATGTGCATGGCTGCCCTGTCCTTGCTGTGACAGGGTGCTATTGATTTATCTCTAATACAAGAGATATACAGATCTTTCAGATCTGTGTATTATGATATAACTAGATGTACGTTTTTTCCCTAAATTGAAGCAATAATACTATCTCAGAAGGTCAGAAATAATGACCTAGGCTGACGGAGTATTTTAAAAGCTAATTTAGGAGGAAAATGAGGCATGAAAGAAATAACTTTGGGGAAAGGTAGATCATTTAAGTGATAATCTTTATTGAACCTTTTAAAATTAGCTTCCTGTTCACAGTTCTGAGCAGCATTTAGTCATACCAGTTATTGTAGTCTTTTAATCAAGTGATTTTTTAAAATTACTTTTAGTACAAGGAGTTTCTACTGTGGCTTTGCAAAACTATTTTTTATTCTGCAGATAGATAAGGCAAAAAACATAGAACTTGCTTCTGCCTTTCAGATGTTTTTTGAGATACCTAACAATTTTATCTTTTCACGTGGGAGTTGCCTAAAGTTGTTACTCCTCTTCTCATGCTATTCCCAAGATTCCCAAGAGGAAGAACATCTTTTTAAACAATGTTCAATGATCCCTTCTGTTGAGATGTTAAAGAGGATCTTGTTCATGTCCTTGCACATGCTCCCTTCTCCCATTCAACCCTCAACCTGTGCTACCATCTCATACCATCTGTGAAAGGGTGAGAACATCCAGCATGGATCTTATTTCTCTAGAGATTTGAGCCAGCCCCTCCACAGCAGACACCCTGTCATCTGTCACGACTAATAGTTGGTCATTACTCTTACTAGTGATGCCATTATGTTTGAGGCGTTACTTGCTATGCCAGGAAGTCAGGCAGGCAGTGGCATATCCTGCAGAGGAAGTCACTTATATTGGGAAGGATGTAATGTGCTTGGGATGAGTGAATTTTTTAAAAAGATCTTGAAGAATGGCAGTGCAGTGAAGCATCTGTTGTTAGCTGTTAAGGAGAGCAAAGCTGAAAATACGCTCTGTCAAGTGGTTGAAAAAATTGTAGTTACATCTCTTGAGTATAAAATTTTTTAAAGATGTAACTCTTCGCAAAACTAATCAGAAGAAAAATGTATTTACTGAACTTTGGTTACTTACTTTCTCTAACAATGAGATCATCAGCAAAGAAGGAGACTTCCCTCTGAAAATGCTCACACTGTGTGGGATAAGTGGGGATAAAGTGTTAACTCCTGTTTTTATTCTGGTATACCCCAATTGGGAGAATTTATTAATTCGGCCTTCACTGTGATTCAATCACTGCTTGGAACTAGAATTCAACCTAATGCCACCTTCAGGTGCCCAGGATTCTCCTGACACCAGATGTCTGGGCAGAGCCACTTTGGAGGTTTGCAGGTGCCATGGAGTTCAGCCTTGTCCCCAAATAACGCTTTATTTTTTTATTTGCTTAGCTGGTGACAGGAGTATGGGAAGGAGGATACAATTTCTTCTGTCAGGATACACACAGTGGAGGAGAGGCTGATATGAAGGTACTGTAATCGAGACTTAGAGCTGGAAATGTTTCAAATTGTCCACCTGAGTGTAAGTGGAGAGCAGAACAGTATTGATTATGCACATTTTGCTTAAACTATAAACTTTTTTCCTCCTTTTGCAGTACAGTGGACAATGCACTGTTAGACATAATAGTTAATCTATGATACATTCATGGTTGGTATTTTTGTTAGTAATGACATGCAAATTTTCAAGTGTCCCCAGATCAAAAAATGAGGACTTGGTCTTCAGACTGTATCCAACTACTCTATGTTGAGACTACCCTTCTCGTTCTGAGATGTGGTGATGATTTCTTCTGGTCAGACTTCTGACCCCTCCTTTACAGAGAGCACTGCAGCACCAGCTCTGGTTCAGTATGTTCTTACTTCTCCCAGGACAACCCAGGTGCACAGCAGTAGCTTCATGGAACAGTCTTTATCATCCTGTTTTCAGCTGTAGCTATAGATTTGTACCTCAATCTCCTATGGAGATACCTGAGGCAGAAGTATTACAGAAGATGCCAGCAGTGTCTTCAATGCAAGTAGTGCAGGACAGAATCTGGATTTTAATTACTTAGGTAACATAAGAGTTGAAAACCCAGACAATGTGCAATGCTTCTAAAACTTGTTTCCTCCTTTCCAGATCATACGTGTCCTCTGGTGGTACTATTTCTCCAAACTCATTGAGTTCATGGATACCTTCTTTTTCATTTTGAGGAAAAATAATCATCAGATCACTGTTCTGCATGTCTACCACCATGCAACAATGCTGAACATCTGGTGGTTTGTTATGAACTGGGTGCCTTGTGGTCACTGTAAGTACTGGGTTATGGTGGGAGAACATCTGCAACAGAGGCTTTGTTTCGGTGGTCTTTTTGTCAAACCAAACATCTCTGGTACCTTCAGCAGCAGGATTTGTTATGTACCATATTAAGCTGCTTTGCTGAATTGCAACTATTGTAGATGGTTGCAGGAATTAAGCTGCCAGCACAGGCTCTAGGAAAGGAATGTCTATGTAGTTTGAAGAATTTGTGTGGCAGTGTGATATTTATCAGGTGCATTAGCCCAGGTCAGATACCCATCAACCTTGCTTTCTCTATTTTTGCTGTAGTTACAGACCCTCTGATGAAACAATACTCTTTTCCAAGTAAGCCAGAAGCTTGTTTCAGCTGTGAAAGTTACTCTAGTCCTTGTATCTGTAAAGTTCACTTGAGATATGACTTTCTTAATTTCATCTCATTATACCACTGGCCATAACAAATGATTTCAATTAAAATCTTGTCCCCTGAGCACTAATGAACATGAGCAAATGAATCTTTAAGTAGAAGATTTCCATGTCTCTCTTGTATAAATCCTGCTAACCTTTGGCAATCTCACTTTAATTCTTTACTTCCACTGCATTTAGCTGGCATCTAGTTTCCTAACTGCATTAGCATGGCTTAGCTGTGGTTAGGATGTGCAGCTTATAGATACTGGCTTTGTTGAACACTCCATTCAAGAGAAACCTTTTCAAACCCGATGGATGTAAGCTACTGGCAATGCAGACCAAGAGGCTGCATTCCTTGGGAGTCTGCTCTCTGAGCCAAACAGCATAGAAACTCATATTTGTTTTGTGTTGTCAGCACAACAGTGAGTAATACTGAACTTATAAAAAGTCTGCATCTGGAAACACATTCTCTTCCAAGGAAGTCAATCCTTGTTCATACAGCAATCAAAACTGTGTGTACTTAGAATCTATCTTGTGCTCATGTGGTCTTGAAAATACCTTTGTACTACTTCTAGTCATGTGTTTTTCTTCTTCCAGGCTACATGTTCTATTGTATCATGACAGTTCAATGCAGTTTGGTGTTAAGCTAGAAGTTTCTTTAATGACTAAAGGTGCTGTAAACAAGGCCAAATAAAATAGCTAACTTGTAGTTTCTGAAGGTATCTGAAGCTTTTGGTTATAAATGAAAAAATTGGCTCCTGCCTGGAAGGAAGTGAAATCAACCTAAAAGTAGATGGGTGAAGCTATTGATTGTTTGGTATGTAAGCATTCCTCCTTTTTATCAGTTTCCTCAGTTCCCTTGAGAAACCATAATGTAGATGTGAAAAAGAGTATCTTGAGGAAACAAAACCAGAAGGCTGGTGTAAAGCACAAAGCTGCAAAGCAGCTCAGCTACTCCATTGGGTAGGCAGAATAAAAAACAGGGTAAAAAAAAGAACCCTCCTGCTTTTCTTCTAAGAGAAATCATATTTTAAGTAGTAACATTTTGAACTTGTTATTTTTGTAGGCTCCATGAAACAGCATGTTCCTTCCTGGTAATGCAGTGTACTTTCTTTTTCCCTTGCCCTTTTTTTAGCTTACTTTGGTGCCACACTGAACAGCTTTATCCATGTCCTCATGTACTCCTACTACGGACTGTCCGCTGTTCCAGCAATGCGTCCTTATCTGTGGTGGAAGAAGTACATCACTCAGGGGCAGCTGGTGAGTGATTTGCTCTTCAGTGCTTCAGCAGGCTCTTGTATTTGTAATGAGGTCCTCTTGTCTTTACCAAGTCAGGAAATTTTGGCAGGGGACAGAAGAAGAGAGAATGAGAACTAGTACCTTCTACAGCTTGTAGTGCCTACATCACCTTAAAAATCCAGCTTCTGCACGTCTGTTTGCTCTGTTTTCAGGACAGTGAGGACTGGGGATGTACATGAATCAGTGCTGAGGTCTGTGGGATTTTTCTCCCCCCCACCATGTTGTGTGGCTAGATGCATTTGGGAGTTGCAGTGCTGGGATTTGTGGGACTCAGTAGCCAAGGAGGAGGCTTTTCTTACAAGCACCCTCTCGAGCTAGCCTGCTCTTCCCTGTGCTTGGTTGGTCAGGCTGGGACAGACCAGAAACCGAGTGCAATGCCATCCACAGCTGACAAGGGCCATTCTAGTCTGTGGGACAATGCCTTTTCTGTCCTATTTTTGCATGCAGTTGCAAATGGTTTATTAAAAACTATTCAAAATTTCTGCTCTCTTTCTGCACTTCAAGTGGGCAGATTTTTTCTCTTTTAATTCTGTGTTGGACTCCTTGTATCCGTTTGCACTGTTTCTAGTGTTTCCAGTGATGAAGCCTGACCACTGTGTGCTGGAGGTGCTAAGAGCAGTGAAATTAAGTTAATACAGCACATGCTGTAGTGATACTGCACGAGAACCAGGTTTCAGTGTGTACAACATGTCAGAACCCACAAGGAAATGTGCATGAGTGTTCTCTCTTCCCCACATTGTAGGGGGGGAAACTGAAACCTAGAGATAAATTATTTTGTTATATTCTTCCCCCCTCAGAGCTGTGAATAGTTCTAATAACATTTGCTGGTGATGATTAATAAGATTTACTGCCAGCAATTCACAGTGTTGATTCTCAACATGGTTTTTTTTAGCACTCTTCTTCCTGAAGGATGGCTAGGTATTGTAGTTGAGGGCTCATTATTTTCATGAGAGGCATGGGGGAGTTGCTTTGGTTTGAGGTTTGTTTCTGTTTTTCTTTCCAGGTTTAGGCTCTATTCTTCATCCTGGTTGTTCAAGTGCTACAGAGTGCAGTGTCTCGGTGCTTCAGTTGCTCCCCTGGCTATTGTCATAGCTGCTTTCACTTCCTTGCCTGCTCTGCATGCATAGCTGTTAGGGCAGCAAAATAGCAGAGCAGAACAAACAGTCTTTCCCTTTTTAAATAAACATTCCCTAATCTGGTAGCCTTTATGTGAGGTTGAATTTTGCCTAAGGCCCTCTGCATCGTGTAAGCCCAAACTCTGTTTTTCCAAAAGAGATAATTAAAGATAATTGGACCCTTATCCTCCTCCCTGGCTTCCAGACTTCCCTGCAGCCTCTATCCCAGAAAGTCTTCCACTGGAGCCGTATGTCAGACAGTTTCTGTCTATGGGAAGGGATTGCAGGGGTCTGTGTGTAGACCAAGTGACACCGCAGGTCTTTTGCAGCTGAAGCAGTGAGATGCAGATCTACTCCATTAGGATGGTAAAGTCAAATCCCACTGAACTCTAACTAGGAAGAAGGTGGTCTTTCTTCCGTGGGACATTTATATATCAGTTCTATGTACATTAGTCTAATGTTCTACAATGGGAAAAATACAAATAAACACGCTTAACAGGATACCACAATCTGAATGTCTGCTAACTGAGTTTTACAGACAAAATACTTGCCAAACACACAATATTGCATACTCTTTACTTGTTTTGGAAATAACTGTTGGAATTTTGGTCACTCATGGTTTTTTCCCTCCTTCCATTAACGTGCTCCATTTCTCTTATTTTTGTTTTCTCTCCCCAGATTCAGTTTGTCTTGACAATCTTCCAGACCAGCTGTGGTGTTGTTTGGCCATGTGCATTTCCTCAGGGATGGCTGTATTTTCAGATTTCTTACATGATTTCTTTGATTATCCTCTTCACAAATTTCTATATTCAGGTAAAAGTAACATTCATCAACTCTTTCTAGCATTCTGCTGGCTGTATCTCACTGGAAAGCTGTGACAGAAAGATACACTTGGAATGTCCTTTTTCTATCCTTCACTTAACATGCATATGTTCTTGGAGTACTACGCTCGTTGATCTACCCTCCACTTTCAAATCTTCTGATGCTTTGTACCCATAATTCAGAATGCTTAGTAATTTCAGTAAGCCAGAGTTATACAAAAAATGGCTTACTGCAATTTTAACTGCAGGTAAGGGAGAGGAGGGGCTTTATGCTGGACAAAGCTTTCCAGTCTGAAATAAACCAGCAGCATGTGAACCTGTGAAGCACCCAAAGGAATTGTTAATTTCTGCTTTTACAAGGGGAAATGCTTGTTTTTTAACCAAGGAAACTTCCTAAACTCACAACATGCAGAAATCTGGATTTTTTTCACTTCTACAGGCATTCTTTTGTATTTTCATATGGAAGATAAGTGGGTTTAGTTGTGTTTCTACAAATCTCATTTCATGTTTGAACAGATCCAGATGTGGTATGTGTTTTTCCGAGCAGTTCATAACTGGGCTCTGTACAAAGATACACAACTACCGTGTACAGAAAATCATGTACTGGTGTCTGCAGAAAATCCAACCAACAGCCTGCTGCCCGCAAACAAGCAAACTCTGTTATATGTTTCAAATGTCATTTGAGAGATTTGGGCATTTTGGTTCCGGTGAGAATGATTCATGGGGAGAAACACAGCAGGCTTCCCTGTCTGTTCTTCTGGTACTTCTTAAAATCAGTCCCATGATTTCTATCACTTGCTGCATATGAACATGCTAATTAAACGTTATAGTATATTCCAGATATTACTTGATTTTCTTTGTCAATTTTGCTCATATTTTGACTTTCAATTGTTTAAATTCCTTTCAGACAGAAACTTGGGGAAATGTGCTTTTGTCAGGCAGCTGTGCTCCTTTGAAAAAAAATTATATATATTTTACTGTCTGTAATTTTTTAGACAGTCTCGCTGATTCTGTTAGTTTTTTATTCTTGTGTTAGCCAATGGAAATTTGCACCACATTTCTATCTCTGAACTTCCTTCACTTTTATTGTTTACCTATCTCTTGTTCTGGCTTTGTTCCAGGTACTGTCACCTGCAGTGCCTCAAACCTCCTTCCCCACATGTCGTTTTGAGTATATTCTTAACCTATAGTCTGCTCGTAAAATTGCTTCCCTTGTTTCTAATTTACTATTAGTATAACACTACCATCGTGCTGCCAAGCCTTTTTCTTTTCAAGTGAACTACTTCTCTCACTGTGATGAATGAAAGGCATAGTATAGTCTCATACACAAAAAGTGGCAGAGCTTGTTAGACTCTTACCACCGGCACAAGGTCTTTAAAAATGATGAATGCAAGTTTACTTTCATGTTTCTAGAATTACTGTGAGGAAGTGGTTATTTATGTCTAATTAAGCAAAACCATGTGTCTTTCCATGTATTCTAGACTTACAACAAGAAGGCATCCTCGAGGAGGAAAGAGTATCAGAACGGCTCCACGGCCATTGTGAATGGGTACACAAACAGCTTTTCTTCCCTTGAGAACAATGTGAAACAAAGGAAACAAAGGAAGGATTGAAGACCAAACTGAAAAACCATTTTGATAACCCCAACAACAAAATCATCTGATTGTAAGCACAATGAGAGTTGTGCACTAATACTCTAATGGCTACTGTAACTATTCCTGCCTAGAATAGTGTGATTTATGTAGGACTTAACCAGTGCAAACACCCTAGAAACCGTATACAGAACATAAAAGTAGGTTAAAGTTTAAAAATAATTCTGGGCTGTCACTGACCCTGCTATAGACTATGGAAGGGAGTATTATCATATTATCCGACACTGCTGTTGCCTTACTAGTCAATATGATAGGTGCTGAATTATGATTCACAATTTGAAAACACTGTAATCTAAACCTCCATTTTTTTAACTATAGATCATGCATGTGATTGTAGAGGTAATTTGTATGATGCTGGTTTCAGTAGATAAACACACATGCCTTAAATTAAAAAGCAGGGCCCAAAGCTTATTACTGGCTTAAAAATTAGGGTATGTTTCAACTTTTCAGTTGATTGACTTTTTATCAAAAAGTCACTTAGAAGAATCCATTGATCATTTTACTGTTCTGTATGTGATACACAATGCTACGTATCTCTTACTCGATACAGTGAAATTGGAAATGGCACATTTAGTTTTGTATATTTGGCTTTAATTGACTCAACAGCCACAAAACAGATGGAAAAGTTATTTTACCTTTTTAATATATCTTATTTTTTTATTTGAAGTACATCACTAACATAAAAGTAATTGGCGCTTACACAGTCGAGTAAGATTTAAATATTGTCTCTAAAGTTTAGAGCATATACAGGGTGGACCCATCTATTCTTTTTACCCTTTTTTTTTCTTTCTTATTTCTGAGAATTCTTAAATGCTAAATGAAGAGTGGTTTTTAATATGAAACTGTCAGTTTCAAGTGTTATTACCATAGCCATATCCATATTTTAGGAGCTACTGTTTAAGTCTGTGACATATCCAAAAGTGTATTTAGAATTGGAGCCAGAAAGATGATTTTCTGATGGAATTGTCTGTATTTAAGTTGGTATCTGAACTGTTCTTCATGTAGCATACATTAGCTTTCAAAATGTGCCTAACACAAAGATGGTTTTTTTCCCCAAACAAGCAAGTTTAAACAGTTTAAGTCATAGCTAATGTTTTTTAAATGTTACTGAAATGTGCTGGAAATGCCTGTTTCTGTAATGTGAGTTGTGTGTATCACTGGTAATGTTTTGGCTTGTTATCTAAGGATTTGGTTTGAGTGCTGGTTAAAGTTACTCCTTCTTGTAATGCTGTCTTGCACATATGAGGAGTCAGTTGCAAAGCCAGTATCTGGTGCTGGTATTCTGGTATCTGCCATGGTGGAGTCCATTAAGCTCTGAAAAATTTAATTGTGCAAGACATTCTGCTGGTCATTGCTCAAGTTTAACTATTTGGTTTTTTTGATATTTATATAAATGCCAGTTTTAACACATTTAATTGTTTTAAAATATTTTTTAAAATTTTTGCACATCTCTTAAGGAATTAATAAGTTCTCTTACTATAGCCTTGTGGGTTTTCATTCCTTGTTTTGAAGGAGACAGTGTCTGTTATGTTTACATTATCAAAGTTTGTGCGTGTGTCTTCATTTCTAGGTACTGGTTTGCAGAGTCTTTACATAGCTCAGTACAGCAGCTATAATGTTCAAAATAGGCCGTCTAAATGTGCTAGAAATAAACTCTTGGCTCATCTGAATATACTTCATTGTTAATGTTTGACATGGTTTAATCATTAAAACACTTTTGATGATCTCTGCCTGAATTCTGTGGGTCTGTACAGATTTAATGCATTGCCCCATTGTGTGTCAGGCCAAGGAGGAGTCACCATGATGGAAGGACAGCTGCAGATATTCAGGGACATTTAGTGTCCCAGAGATTTGGCAACACATTCTTTACAGAAACCTTTGGCAGTTACTAAACACTGTTCCATTGCCTGGCTGTAGAAATACTGGTCTGTGTGATGGATTTAACTCCCACTGGGATTACTGACTCACTGAATGCAGAGCAGCCCCAATAGCTCGAGATGATGAGTGCCAGGAGCAAAGCTTAATGTGACTGAGAGGGACTTCCTGCCTCAGCTGTGCCATCTATAAAATGGGGAAATACCTCTCTCCAGAATGGGAGCATTTTTGCAATTTCCTTATAGCTCCCCTTGCCCGTAAGTGATTGTTTTAGAACCCTCTCTGATCTGAGTGTTTAATCAATACATTGCAACAACCCCAGATAGGCTGGTGATGGACTTGGTAAAAGAGAGCTACTTACATAGCTTTCCCTTGCAGGCTCTTCACACAAAAAACATAGACCAGGGAAATGGGTTTACACTGAGTGTGTAAGGCTCAGAGCTTTCATGCTGTGTTGGTCTCCTCTGGGAGGGTGCTCTGAATGCCTGAGGTAGTTGCTAAGACAGTTTCCTCTCTTTCACATGCCAATTCAACTATGAAATGGTGTATGTTTCTAAGCAAGGCTCAATAAGATGCAGTTCTTTGGCTGTTAGGCCAAATCTCTACAAAGTACCTGGAAGGCAGAAGCCACAGCACCAACCTGGCCTCTTGGTGTGAGCCAGCAGAGATGGGACTGCTGCAATGCAAACCTTGCCTTCAAGATTAATGGCACATGGTGATAAAACTCAATGACTTTGTCCAAAACTCGCAGGAGATGTGACCTTGGGAACGGAACATCAGCAGTGTCTACACCTGTGTGGCAAAAACTGTGGCTCCTGGATACCCTTCTACGGTCTCAGCAGCAACTGAAAAGTGCCTGAGAGCTGGATGGGTTAGATCAGAGATCATCTTGCCACAATTGATTGAACGAAGCACGAGCCTTGGGTCTGCCCACCTGGCTCAGCTTCCAGTGCATCATCTGACATGGGCAAGTAACAGCCTTTGGGTTGCCTCAATTCTCTGATCACACGTAGTTTTCCTAACAGCTGGGATTGGTGCCTGGGACTATGAGAGAGTCCTCAGAAAGGACTTTCTGTGTTGTGAAGGCAGGAGAGTTGAAAAAAGATGAATTGCTGTCAACAGGATGGAGAGGTTTCATGTAAAGGTGGCTAAGGAGAATGAGATGGCCATTCTCTCTGCAAATAACTGAACCAAGCTACAAACCATCATGTTAAGATCTTGTGCAGTCCATGAGCTGACCAAATCCCTCCCTGCACTCAAGCTCTACAGCCTCAGTGATGAAAAGAAATGTTAAGCTTTTTTTCAGCTGTGAATGGGATTGGAAAGCTCAAATGCCAGAAATCAGCTTTTTTAGGGTGATCCTGCTGTAAAGACATGAAGTGCTGCATCCTGGATGTGCAAGCCACCTGTAGAACTGGGATCTCTCAGGAACTGGGGTTCTTAAATAGGCAGGGAGAGAAAAAGCAGAGAACAATTGTGGAAATCTTTGTGGTTGACTGTGTATTTTACTTGATGCAAGAGAGATACTAAGTAAGTGTTAGAGGTTATGATACGACTTATATCCCCAAAACTGGGGTAACAAACCTCATAGGGAGCTGTTCTGGGGGTTGCCTCTGCCTTTGATATTTGGTAGCTGTCTTGAATTTAAGTTGATAAAGTGTGTGTTTCTTGTATGAGACTGGAATGTATGTTGTTAAAACATATGCATTATTCAAAACAAGAGATGTAAAAGTAAGATGGGTGCCGAAGAGAAGTATAAATAAAATCAGAGGCCAAATTACTTGAACTATGTGGGTAATGCAGGGAATGATGAAATACAGGTAGACATCTGTTAGAGAAATGCTGCTGCAAGTTGTATTGGTACAGAGGATTAACTTACATTGTCACTGTCATCCAACAGAAAGAAAAGAGCAACAAAAGTCCAGTTAAAAAAAAAAAGTGTATTATGTTTAAATCAGTCAAACTGGAATGTGGTGAAGGAGGAAAGAGATGTGTCTTGTATTTTCAATGATATATAATGTAGATACTATATTTTCTATAGGAGGAATGTAAAAAGTGTCTGGTAGATGGTAGACTTGATAGTCTGATTTCAGTATGATGACACGTTTCAGAATAAATGGGAAGAATGAGAAAAAGGAAATTTTAAAAAATGGGAGAAAATGTAACAAGTAGTAATCACAAGAAGTAACAAGCAGTAAGCTTACATCTGATTGACCAGTACTGGTTTTTCATTTAAAAAATACTGTGTAGCCAAAGGAAGTACATCTTCCGTCCCTCTGGAATAGGTAGTATTTTTAATCTTAGAAATTGTTATGTAAACTAGAGGGTGTGGTGACCAGCAACAGGATCCATGGATAAGCAAGGTCAAACTGATGAACAGATGGTTTGTCTCAATGCTTTCAGCCAGAACAGAGCCCAGTAATAATGTTTTAGGAGAAACCCTGGTATAAAAACCAGGACTATTTGCAACAATGTTTGGAGATGACAACATCAGAAAGTGCTGTCAGTGCCAGGAAAGACTGCATCTACAGCAACTACCTCGATGGCAGGAGTAAGAAACGGAATTACTGTAAATCTCCCTTAGCCACCAGTAACAGAACTTCAGCTGTTTCCATGGGAGTTCCGGTTGGATATGACTGAAGAGGAGAGAATGAAGATACATTGCAAATCATCTCTTCAAAACTTAAAGCTGCAACTGTGAAAAAAAATAAAAGGGGGAAAAATCTCTTATTTGCTAATTGGTCCATTTTTATTAGGAGGAACGTGCTAGCGTGGGAGGATGAGGCTCTAGCATGACTTCATTTTGATGAATACATCAGCTCTCAAGAAAACTGATTTTAAAAGATCTGCTGTAGAGAAGAGTTACTGGGATGGTGAGAGAAATGGAGAAGTTCTGCAAAACATGTTTAACAAGAACAGCGTTGAGAAGGCATGTAACCTCAGCCAACACAGGCATCACATCAGTAGATTTAAATTTTCATGAAGGAAAATTAGCTGTTTTAAGTGTATGACACAAATCAAATGGGTATAAGCTACCCAAGAGTCTTCCTACACTGGAAATAGGGACAATGCCTTTTTTAGTGGAATATGGCTCTGGACCATTTTCCTCATGAGAGTAGTGTGGAGGGCTGGGGGATTGCTTGAAGATGGGTCACTGACCTCTTCTAAAGCTGGTAAGACCAGGGATGGGACCCCCGGTGTGCTGCTCTGCATTCTGGCAAAAAGCAGCTGTTGGTGCCTCTGTGAAAGTATATCTAAGAAAGGGAAAAACAGAGAGAGGAGTGATGACAAAAGTGTGAGAAGCAGACAGCAAGGTGGGAGAGGAATGAGGGAGAAGAGGTGCTGCTGGAACAGATTCCCCTGCAGCCCATGGAGAAGCCTATGGCAGAGCAGATAGCCACACTGCAGCCCATGGGAGACCATGTGGTGGAGAAGGTGGAGATGCCCTGAAGAAACTGCAGCCTGTGGAGAGCCCATGCTGCAAGTTTTTCCTCAGGGACTTCAGCACATGGGAAAGGCCCACACTGGAACATGAGTAAGAAGGAGGAGAGAGGAGCTGCTGTGGACTGATCAGAGCCACCCCCACACCACTTGAAGCATGGAGAGAGTGGGAATGAAGGAGTGAAACAGCCTTGGAAGAAGGGGGTAAGGAGTAGGTGTTTTAGTTTTTGTGTCTCACATTCAGCTCTATTTTAACTGGAAATAAAATTCAATTATTTTTCCCAGAATCCATTTGGGCTATGACAATTATTGCTGAGTAACCTTCCTGTCTTTATCTCAAACCTCAATCTTTTCATCTTATTTCCTCCCCCAGTCCTGTTGAGGAGGGGGAGAGAGCAGCTAGGTGGGTGTCTGGCAGGTGGCCAAGGTCACCCCACTCCACATAGACACTCTGTCCTCTTACAAATCAGCAGGTCAGGCAGAAGGCAGCTTCCTTGATCAGAAGGAAGATCTGCCAAAGGCCATGAGGTGCCAGGCACCAGAAAGCCTGAAGGCCATTGTGGTACAGCTGGCACTCTTATAGTCTGGGAAAACATGCTCCCTGGAGTGAACCAACTGCTTTGATTTTGGGGGTTTTTGTTTGTTTATTTTGTTTTAATTTTTCTTATTTTTTTCCAGCTCTAACACAAGTTAAAGCAACACCTTTTCCAGGAATCTGACCCATAATTCTTGGAAAGTTTTTAAAGGCAGTGTAGGAACCTCCTGTTTGCTGATGGTAGGTACCACAGTGGCATGACGTGTGAAGGAAGCCTGTGTTCAGAAGAAAGATCCTGAATTCCCTCATCAGAGGAATTGCCTCACACCCTTCAGAGGCAGCTGGAGCTCCAGCTCAAACAGGGATGGTCCAGCCATGTAACAGAAAGAAATGCAAAACCGTACTCATTGTAGCATTTCATTTGGGAGCAGGTGAGACTTCAGGTGAACTGAATCTGTTGACATAAAAAAACAATCCCATAGAGTTGTTTACACCTGTGCATTTGCTACTCCTGTGTTGGTGTAATGGGCAATGCACAACCCCTGTGGCACAATTGCATTTTTACTCCCTGAGACTTGCCTAAGTGGATATTCACAGCATTTCCACTAGGATTAGCCAGCACCAGAGGTAATTTTATGTGGTGATAAACTACTTGGTAAAAATACTTAGAGTGAAATGAATTTTTTTTCCCACACATACTGAAGCAAGGTATTGTGGTATTTGTGTAATTGATTAGACATAAGGTGTTTCATGCCGTTTAGCAAGCAGGAAGCATGTCTTTATCAGCTTTCTGTCTGCTGCTGGAAGCCACGTTTACTAAATGCTACTAATTCAATTTTACCAGCTGTTGTAGGAAAACAGAATCTCAGCTCACCTACCAGAAGTAAGAGCTTTATGAAAATAAAAAAAAAAATTCTGTAGCCTTGTAAGTGCCTTTCTTCCTTTAAAATCAATGGCATCTCAATGCTTCAGTGCCTTTCTAAGTCTAACACCTTTCTGTATATTTAGAAAGGATCGCCTCTCTGAAAGATCTTCTGTTGATATATCAAGTTGCTTTATTTCCCACAGCACTTGGAGTTGGAAGGGAGTGTGAGACCAGCTCTTGGTGTGCTGGGCTATTAGGGACTTGAGACATCTTTGATGCAAATGCACTCTTGCTCAGTAGAATAGTGATGAGTTTGTGAGAAAGACCAGGAAATACATCCCATGCATATAGATGGCATAACTATTATAATCTAACTATTATCAGCTATGTTTCCTTTTAATATTGTTTGCACAGATTTTTTCAAATCACCATGAAAAAGACTCTTCTGTTCTCAGAAAGTTTAAATAATAAGGTAAGAAGTAGTCTTTGCATCTGACTCTGGTTTCCATGCTAAATAGATGTGAAGAACTGTTGCCCAGTCTACTGTTATAAAGCTGTACAAGTAGATTTTTAAATGAGTGGGAACTCCTGAAACCAGACCAGGCAATTTGGTGGTGGATGCTCTGCTTGGTTTCCTGGTATTTTTGCAACATGCAGAATTTGCCAAAAGTTTCCTTGCAACATAGGAAAATAGGAATAATTAACAACTAATTCTCTCTTGCTCAGATAGGCGCAACATACAAGGTTTCAGAAACCTCCAAAACTATGGGTCCAACTACCTGGCTCCATCCGTCTAGAGCCTTAGAAAAAAATTAGAGTCGATGTGAGATTTTACTTTTTGAAGTAAAAGTAAAATAGTCCCAAAAACAACTAGACAAATACCCACTCTAGCTGCTCACAATGAAACCCCATTAATTTCACCTAGCCAGACTAATAATAAAACTAAACAAAAACCTAAATAATACAAAACCAAACGAAAAACCCAAACACAACTATGTTCAGTTTGCCTTCTGGCCTCGAAATTGGAGAGAGCAGATATAAACAGCATCTGCAGAGGTGTTTTGTCTCTTATGCAGATTATTTTAAGAAGGTTTAAGAATGGTGTAAGCAAGCACTGGAGTTTTAAACCTAATCCTCCAATAGTGAGGTCTGGTTAAACTCAGGGCTGATGTCAGCCTGGCTGGCTGAGAGAGGGAAACGGAGGAGGAGGCAGCGGGACCGGGTCAGTACGGCAGCATCCAGGGCCAGAAGCGGGGTGTGGGGGATGCCCGGGGGCTGCGCACCGCGGGGGCTGCGCTGTGAGCCGATGCCCTCTCCTGGCGGCACCTGAGGGAACAGCTGGGGACGCGCTGCTGCTCCTGCACCCGGCACCAGGAGAATTTCATAGAAAGATGCAGCTGACACCAGTGACAAATATGCCAGCATTTAGTAAAGGCAAGGATGACAGATCAGTATTTATACAGAGAGATAGATTTCACAGCCAGAGACTTTTTCCTTGCAATTGCACTGTAGTGTGTTCTTCGAAGACCATGTTTAGCCCCTTCTTAAAAGAGCGGGACTGGGCAGAGAGGTAAGTGTTAGATAAATAAAGCTCCTGACCTATATTGGGAATATCTGTGCAGTAGTTCCTGGTAGTAGTACAGATGATCAGAGTACAATTGTTTTTGAATACCACATACAAGGACAAACCACTGTGTTGTCTTTTATTTCACTGTTGCAAAGGCTTTGTAATCAAGAGCATTTCCTAGTGTGGAAACAGGGGTCATCAAGGGAGTGAAGATTAAAAGCAAGCATATGCTACATAATGGATTTTATGATGCACCTGACCTTGATTACACAAATAACCTTGGGAACTTTGGCTTTCATGGAAAAGCAGGAGCTGTTTTGTTTTGAATTATCAGAATACTGATCTATACATCTTGATACCCAGGAATATTTCAAAGCATTTTACAGGTGGAGGTGAATTTATGCATTTAAGCAGGGAAGAAAAAAAGAACAAATTCATTAAACTTATGACAAATCTCAAATCAAATGTATTTTCTCATTAAAGCTTACCCTGTAATGGTTATTAACATAATACATCACCAGCTGTCCCGTAAATACAAGTGACTGGTAGTTATTTAATAGCACTCACTATTGATCATGCTTTATAGTATAAATTTAGGTGAGCAAACCCCAAAATGTCTGGCCTTGTAGGAAGACCATGAAGGGTAGTGCTAGGACAGCAGCTCCTCTGCATTACAGAAGATGGCATCCTCCCTGCTCTGACACCTCAGTTACAGAAGGCTAGTTTGGAAAAAATGAGGAAACAATTCAATGGAAAACATATACAGGAAGCAGAAAACACACAAAATGCCAGGAAAAAAAAGCTAATGGGGGGAGAGGCTCTGTGGCAGTGGCCACAGAGAGCAACAGAGTTTCCCAGGCATCATCCTGGGAAAAGCTTCTGAGAAGCTCAGAGAAAGAATGATAAACAATAGTTATCTTAACTTGCTGCACCTGGTATTGTGTACATGCGGAATGTGTTATGGAGATTTGTTTACCAAAGGGTGGTTTCTTAATTAGCCAGTGGTGATGGTGTTTTAATTAGAGGCCCAATTAGGTTTACCTGTATCATAACTGCCTATAAAAGTAATAATGGGTTTCCTAATAAAGACGGATCAGCATTCTGTGAATCATGGAGTCAATGCTAATTATTACCTGGCTGGGGGTGTCCTGCGACAACAAGGCTCTAGCAGGCAGGAAAGAAGAATGCCCTCATGGCAGGTTTGAGAAGAGGGACAGGATGAGAAACTGGAGAACATGAACTGAATTGCTCTCATTTTCAGCAAGGCAAGGGAGATTGTGCATAGATAAGAATGCGACACCAGATCAGTTTTCTGATTGGCTGCGCTTACTGTCTCTCTCAGCAGCAGGTGTTTGAGGAACACCCAAAACTATCCCTGCTCTCTGCAGAGCAGCCACAGCTCAGCTCCATACAAGGGTGGGTTTCCCTCAAGCAGCATTAAGAAATGTGTTCTCTGTCTTTACTCCTTTCTGCCTTCAGCATTATGTCAGAAAACCACGGTCGCCATCTAGGCATGGATTTGCTTCTCGTGACCTCAGTCTGGGTCCAACAATTGCCAGGTCTGCTGCCACCACACTGAGCTTCCTCCTCTCATCCGCACAGAAACCTGGGGCTGCACTTCCACCACACATGAGGCTATTGCCGTTTGCTGCAAACATCTTCTGGACTAGGCTACCTGGTCATGTTCTGTTAAGTGGGAGCTCCTCTGCATTTCATAACCCTTGTCTCCAGTCTTGATGGCTCTTGTTGAGCAGAATCATTTAAAGCATCTGTAGAGGGAGAAATAGGTTGACATCAGAGAGGCACGAATAGCATCCCAATACTGGGGTTGAAACAAGTGCCATAGATCTTTGTGGCCATGTTAACCCTTGATGCCTTTAACAGTGCAGCTTGTGGGTTTTGTGGGAACACCTCTCTCCTGGCACCTGGCCTCTGTCCTGGACAATGGGAGCTCAGCAAAATTTCCAATCCTGCAGGAAAATCAAAATACAGTGCAGTATGGGAGCAGTGGAAGAGGTAGGAAAATGGTTACTGGGCTTCCTCCTCCCCTCATTCCCTCTGATCTTCCTGGGCCCATCCTCAGCACCACGCTGTGCTGGATTATCCCCTGAGGAAGTGAAGATGGCCAATGTGTGGGAGTGAGCTTTCAGTCTGTCTCCTCACTGATGCTCCTGAAGTAACGTACTGTCCCTTCAGATGTTCCTACTGATTGGTCTGACAACTTCCCTGGGAACTCTCCCCCAGGGAATATCACATCCATTGCCTGAACATAAGGTGTCACTGAGGCCCTAAGGTAATGTTTTCTTGCTTCTTATTTCAGATGGTATTTTTCAGTTATTTTGTTGAAAATATCAAGGTTTTTTTCCCTCCATTTCTGTCAAAATGATTTACAGAAAAACACAACACAAAAATACTCTCCCATAAGCAGTACTGAAACATAACTTGAAAGAGAACACACAGCCTTCAGTGTCCAGAAGTCTGCTTGATGTTTGTCGTACTAAAGCAGCCATCTAAAAAAGCAAGCCTTGTCCCAGCAGCTGCTGAAAGAGCAATTCACTTCCGGGGAGCAACTTCTTCTCAGAATAATGATCAGAAATGTATTTATGATTGGACCAGAAGTGCACTTTTGTTGCAGAATTGTAATAACTTTTCTGACTGTTGAGATGCAGGATCTTCTCAAGGGAAAGGTTATACATTAATCATTTAAGGTATAACATGAAGAAACGAGGTCATAAGGAGACTGAACAAGTTCTAAAAATAATCTAGTGGAGAAATGAAGAAGTCTGCAAGATGCAAAATTAGAGGACACTCTGACTTGACTCTTTTGTCCTTTGAAACTTGAAGATCCCAGACCAAATCCTGACTGGGTCTTCAGGAGTATAAGAACTGAATATGTAAAGGTAGCATGCCAGGTTTAACTTTTAATTGAGTGAGGCTGTGTACCCTGCCCACCTATGTTCAGTAAGGATGACCTTTTTTACTAACTCTACTGGGCTTTTAAGCAAAATGAGATATTTGGAAGTGACTTGTCTATACCTAAGATGTCTGAAGTCTTTCAATTGTCCTCACTTTTTGAGGCTGCCTATTGGCAGAGCACCTGTGTTTCTGGGTCCTTTGTCTGCCAGAGAGCATTGAGATTCAGGAAGCAGCAGAGTAGAGATGAGGACACCTCACTGTTCTCAGCTGCCTGAGGGTGATAAGGAGGAGGCTGGGCAGAGTCTTCTTGGCAGTGCACAGAAGACCAAGAGTTACAATGAAAGGACAAATGCGTAAGTTGCAGCAAAGGAAATTCAGATTAAATGTATGGAAAAAAATCCTTCACAATGAGAGCAGACAAAGACTGGCACAGGCTTTCTGGGGAGGCTGATCTACATCCTTGGAGATGTTTAACTGGTCAGGCCCTGAGCATTCTACTGTAACTGAAATTAGCTTTGCCGTGAGGTGGGTGCTCTCCAGAGGGATCCTTTATCCCAAATTATTCTGTGATTATGTCAGTGCAGAGAGACAGAGAAACATCTGAGATTTAGTTTACGGGGGGAAGCAACTGTGATAAAATCTCTACTCTGAAAAAGTGGAAACACAGTGCCTTGGACTCAGCCCAAGCCAAGCATGCCAGAACAGGAGTTGCTGGAGTGGAGTGGAAGGCTGGTGACAGCTTTGCAGCATATGAACTTTGCATAGACGAACTCGGAGAGTGACTGAGAGGGAGCCTGGTTTGTAACCAGCACTACTGAATGACCCATTAGTAACCTAGTGGTGCTTATTAGTTCCTCTCTCCTACAAGGAATCAATCAAATAGAGGAACAAGCCTTAAAGAAAGGCAAGTTATAAAGATAAAAGAGACAACAAAGCTGGAAGAGAAAACAAGTGATGTTTTTTGGAATTTGTTTCACCAAGGGAACAGCCTACAATCTCCTACTAAGGGAAATAAAAGCATTTTTCAAAGATACGTTGGTCTTCATCAAAGTTCTCTTGGATTGCATCTGGAAGATGGTGCTGCTCTCTGTGACAGAATGGGAGCTACAGTTCCCTCTGTTACTGATTAGATGGTGTGCTAAACCATGCATGTCAACTACTCTTACACTGGCATGCCTCTCAATGTCCTGACTGTCAATACTCGCTGTCTCCAGGCTTTAAGTGGTGCGGAAGACAGCTTTGTTCCTGCCCTGGGACACTTTGTTCTCCTGCTCTGCCAGAGCCCCACAGGAACATTGCTGACTCCTCCCTCTAATTGCCTACGCGTGGCAAAATCAAAGACTCCCAAGATTTGGGAGCCCAAATCATGTTTGGTGGGGTTTTGCTTTTTCTTTTTCCCCCTCTTTTTTGGTCTGTGTTCTCATTCTGTCCACAGATAGTAAAATACACATACCTCTTATCAGTTCAATACTGTTAGGAAAATAAAAGCACATGAAGGAGGACCAAGACAAGAGAAAGGCCAGGGGAGGGGGCAGGCTGGGTGCGGTGCGCGTTCACCCATGAGCACAGGGCTTGTAGTGACTCACTGATACGGCAGCGCCGAGGCACGAGGAGCCTCTCCAACATTTCCAGCTAGAGAGATCATTTATTGTAGTGAAATGATTCAGTGACCTTAAGAAGCAGCCAGAGGCTTTCTCTGGAGACTGCTGGAGAGGCAAAGTAATCTAATAGATGGGAAACTGCACTGAATACATTTTTTCTTGGTCTTGTTAATGATCTCAGCATGCACAGCTCATTTCAGCACTCTGAAAATAGTTGGCAAGTTGTTCCTGTGATTTTCCAATCATTTTAGGGCTGGTATTCAGTTACCACTGAAGATTATAAGAGATATTTTGGCTGTGTAGTGTTAGCTTCCCAAAGTGATTTTTGAGACCTTTTGTAACATAGGTGTTCATCTTTTACTTATTAAGGTCGCTACAGAGCACTTTCCTCTAACAAAATAAAAATAAAAATCCACCCTAAAACAAAACTAAAGCAGAATTTGCCAACTGTGCACAGCTTGGAGCAGAAAGAAGCAATTCAGACAAGCAGTGGGTTTAGGTGACTTTTTAAGTTTGTTGCTCCCAATCTTACAATTCTGAAACATTTTTTAAATTTCATGAGGCTGTGCTAAATATGAAGACACAGCACATTAAATAGGAGCTAGTAACATCCAGGACAAGCAGACAGTGTCTGTCCTGAGAACAATTTCAGCACCTCATACATGTCCCTTTCAAACCTGTGCTTAGAAATGGTAGCCTAAAGTTCCCACACAATTCAAATGGGAATTTGCCCTTTGAGAAGCTCAGGTGACATGGTGATTCCTGGAGTTATGCTGGAGCACCCACAGCATAGTGGTGATGGTTCTCTGTTCCATCTCTGTAGAAACTGCTGATTTCTCAATGTTCTGAAAGTCACACCAAGTCTTCTGCTGTTGGTAGACTACAGCAAAGCTCTGGTTTCATACTAATGAAGAGCCAGTACAAGGAAACGAATGCAGGAAAACTGACAAGGGCAACTGACTGTCCCACAGCATTTTACCTGGGGATATTTTGGGGCTGTTCTGCCAAGGAAGGGTTTGAAGATGGCTGGAAGTCTCTTCACCTTGTGAATTATTTTCACAGTTTGTCAAAGACAGGGACAGAAAATGGACAGGAGCAATGTGTAAGGGCATGTTGTGCATCCTGCACCTGCACAAAGACCTTTCCCATCTTGTCCTCTGTTTTCCCTCTGTTTTCTCTCTGTGTTTCATTACATTGTGGGTATGTTTATCCCAAATCCAGCCATTTTTAAAATTATTTTCCCTAACGAGTTGTTTGTTCCAAATAAGATGACTGATTTAACTTTTTTTTTCCTTTTGAAGAGTTTGTTGAATAGGAGTGAAAGAGGCAGTTTAAACTTTACATTCCAATAGTTTCATGTTTCTGCTTTTTTTTTCTGCTGTTATGTGACTAATAGATGTTGTAATGGTTGCTATAGTAATGGCTGAAAAGTCCCTTTGCACAAATTCTTTGTATATAGATAAGTGAATTTTATGGCTAAAAAAAAAAAAGAAAAAAGCGCCTTGGTGAGTTCAGCTATTGCTCTCAGCAGCAGTCTCCACCTCTGGGATGGTCGCTCATTAAAGTGATACTCAATCCTCACTTTCCCACATGTGCCTCAGAGAAGCTGCATGACCAAGTCTTAATGCCAGTAGCCAGTATTGTCTCTTTTCTTGATGTTGCTTTTCTCTATTTTCCTGTACAAAATCTCCTAGAGATTCATTTTTGTGATATGACTGCCTTAAGAGATCAATAATTTTGTGCACCCAAATATGCACAATAGCAGCAAAGTTAAAAGATACCATTTTTATGTCGACGGTAATTTATAAGAGCATCTCTTGCTTGTACTTACTTAAAACTTACATAGTTCAAATATTTTACATTTTAAATGGCGAGAAGGAACAGCAAAATTAAACAGCAGCTAAGAATGGAAATAATCATTTGCAAAGCCAGAGGACTAAACCATAGTCAATACATGTGCAAAGGAGAGAAGGCTGACCAGGTGAAGAGGGGATAGTGGGAATTTGTTTCTGAGCAGGGTGCAGGCAGTGAGCTTTTGAAGAAGGTATGAAAACTGCTGCCAGTTAGAGCACTAGGACATTATTTTAGCAGCACTCTTCAAGTTGTAGTTCTTCATATTGACCTTTCCAGATCAATTTGCTGCCTTTGTCAAGGTGGGAGTCATGCACATACTGTGGAAGGAATGGACGAGAACACTCCAACTTTTTTTATCTTTCTCACTTTGCAAGAACTTCTGCTTAGCAGCTTTGAAGGTAATTGGAAAGGGTGTAAAAAGCAATTTTCACTTGTTTAGCAACAACAATTAAAACCAGGTATTTTTACCACAAAAGTAGATGATCCCCAAAGAAGCAAGGAGCTAAAAGGCAGCTAGAAGAAAGGTAATTCAGAAAACAGCAGTAAAATTATTCTGGTCTCAGTGCTTTGAAGTGAGTTGTACAGCACCATGGGTCCATTGTTTCCATAAGGTTAAGATGTATAAATAACACCATAAAATAAGTAGGAGTTCCTGCCATAGGTTGTGGGTGTCCCTGCAGGATTCTGCCCAAACACACAGGTTCCCTATCTGCTGCTGTCTCTCATTTTTTGCCTTCCTGTTTCTGGTGGCCCCACGAAAACAAGGTCTGGGTTTTCAGGACAGTCAATGACAACTTGCTTCTGGTCAACGGACACCGTGCTGTAACTTCTGTCCTTGGTCTCTGCTTTTCCATGTTGATGCCAGTAGCAAGGTCCCTGGTCTGTGGCACCAGGACCACACTGCACAGTGCCCTCCCTTGCTGCTGTCACAGATACAAGTCCTGAGACTTCAGTTCACTGCAGTGCAGAAATAGCTGCTGGGCTTCTTCTTCATGAAGGAGAAATGGACAAGCAAAATGAAGAGAAAATGAAAGACAGGCTTGTCCTTCTGTGCTGAGAGGAACATGAGGTGTAAGGACACCCAATGGTGCTTACTAGACTTCTGCTGCAGTTCGTGCCACGGCACGACAGCAGATACTTAGGCAATCACTAGAGTTTTTCATCAGATTACCTGAACATTGCTGCACTGTGTTATTAGATATGCTGAAAACTGTGCTGTATCTAGTTTCAAATGCACAGTCCATCTCCTGAGAAGGCAGTGCCTTGTTTAGAGCAGTCTCACAACAACCTGCAATACCATGCCACTCATGTGGTTGGGCTTTTACAGCAAGGCTGGTCTGACATTTGTCCAACTGAGCAGAGATAGAAAGACATTCTCCTGTAATGATGCAGTGCCAGGCATAAAAGCTAGAGCCAGCAGAGCTAAGTAACCTCGGCAGAGCAGCCTGGTAATGCAGCTGCACAGCTTCCAGTACCTAACCAGCTACCTTGCTTTATGGAGGCATACCCACTTTTGGTGAAGTGAGGGATCAGGTTGCAGGAGCACCTGACAAGTCAGTCAGTCATTCTGCAAACATGATTCAATCAAGGCAAGAGCAGAGGTCAGCCTCAGAGCTAAAGAACAAACCAGGCATCCTGGGCTACTAGTTTTGCTGCCTATTATTCCATACCTACAAATTTTCTATTGGAAAATTTGTAGGTATTGTAGATTGTAGATCATTGCAGTGCAGTGTACTGTGCACTCTCCAGATAGCTGGGGAATAGATGAGTGTGAATGGAGAAAAAAGTGAGGCAAGGAACATGACACGGGGAACAATGCTGCTGTCATCATTTCTAGGAAATTAATCTGTTAGCATATGATGACCTTGGTTACAGTAGAGTCCATTGTATTTTCAGAGAACGAGGTGTTGTCTTGTGCCATTGGATTGCATTACTGGAGTTACAGGTGTCCTAATATGAATCTATGCTGCCAGTGAAACAAGGTCCGCAATGTGGCTACCACAGACAGAGCCAGGAGAAAATACAGGGAGGGTGCACAGGCAAACGTGGGGGTGAAGTCCCACCCACAGAGGTATTGTAGGTGTCAGGTCAGCTCACAAGCCTGAGAAACTCAGTTGTGTTCCTTCTCCTGGAGGAGATACAACAGCAAAGGCAGGCAAAACTTTAAAGAAGAGAGATTTTTCTCAAGCCAGTCTCGAGAAAGAAATAGCTTAGATGTGCACTGCTGTGACAGATGAGCACTGAATGAGAAAAGGGCATGCTGGCCATTATATTGACAAAGATGCAATAATTATTACCTGATCAGTACAAGCAGGGACTGCCCACGTGGGTGGACATATCTGTCTGGATTTGGCTTGTTACCAGTTTCCGTAAGGCAAAGTGCAGCTGGCTTTTACAAGTTTTGCAAAGGATCTACAGAAATATTTGCTGGGGACGGCTATGAATGCCAAGGAGAAATTTTTGAATAGAGGGTATTGGAGTAGCTTTTGTTGGGTTGCAGCAGGTGAGACCAATGGCATGGAGGGAGCTGAGAAATTCCAGGAGGTGACAATGTCAGGAAGCTACACCAGACTGGCAAACCTAGGCTTATAGCTGGGATTCTTCTCTCCTAAAACCAACAGAGATAGGACCTGGAATCAAATATATAATCAAGTGTAACCTGGCACTCCTCAAATTGTAAAAGATCTGATCTTGTGTCTCTGTTAACATTTCCACCAGCCTGCTGCATACTGAGCCCAGCACGATAGGAAGAGTAGCTATGATTTCTCAGAAGTAAAGAAAGCTATGCTCTGTTGCAAAGCAAGTGACCAGAACAAAGCTCAGTTTCCCCACCACAGTGCTCCTTCCAGTGCCCAGGCTATGGAAAAGTTCCTCTCATTCTTGAAAGTATGGCAGACCAAATTAGTTAAGCTTTTACAGTTCTGCCTGAACACTTGAATCTGTGAGATAACATAGTCGGTAGAAAAAGGAACACACACAGGATCTCCACAGCAGTTGATTATACCAGAATCTGGCTGTTTGAAGCTGGGGCATGGTTAACTGATAGGAATTTATTTTGGAATTACCTGCAGCTGAGAATGGATTTGGTAGATATGATACTCCACCTGACCATGGAGAAAAGCAGAGCATGCTGTCAGAGGTTATCAGAAATGAGTCAGTTCCAACAACTCAAAAATCAGAATGCATATTGCAGCAACAGAGCAAGAACAAGGAAAACGGCAATTATAGTGACGTACCAAATTCCTGTTCTGAAGCAGAGGGACATGAAAGACAACTCATTTAGCAATTACACATTCTTTAAATTCACAAAAGGGAAAATCACAGAATTGTAAGGAAAAGAAAAGCACTACATTCAATAAGTGACTGTCAATCCATGAAATGAGATTTTGCATGCACGTGATGTTCATGCCAGGCAGAACTGCAAAATTAAATGTATTTATGCCAGATGCAAAGGCAAGATTAGAAATGGAATATCAGATCAAGAGACAAAAGGACTGAATGCCTTAGGCTTTGAAACTAGCAAAATAAGAAAGCAGAATGTCCATAAACTAAGGTAATTTTTAAATTGCATCATAATACTGTCACTAAGAGATTGTAATTTTTAAACATGACCCACAAAAAGCATTCCAACTAAAATTTTAGATAATCCATAGAAACCAGCTATTCCAGCTAAGGCATGTGAATTCATGATCTTAGTGAAAAAAGCCACAAATACAAACAAAAAAACCAACAAACCCCACAAAACAGGGCAGATAGTTTATATGGTCAGACAGATGAACAAGTTAAGCCAAGATTTTACCCAGGCCTACATTTTTTACAGCATCAAAACATTAATGCTGATATATTGCCCTGGTGGTTTTGCATCTGTGGAATAACTATCATGAATTTTACCCCAGAAAGTTAATATGATGTCTAGAGCATCACATGTTTTGCAAAGTGTCTGGTAACTTAAGAGAGAAAAATTAAAGAGGTCAATAAAGTAAATAAAAACCTAGACTTCAATGCCAAAGAATTATAGCTCACAGCTTTAATAAAGAGATATCAAGAAATAAAGTGAAATATGTATTCATATATACTCAAGGATTCCAACCAATAATTAAAATAAGCTCAGACCTCAAACCTTTCACTCGGAGCTATGTTCTCCATATAGCAGAAAAAGACATATTCCTAGAATTTGATACTAAAACACTGTCCTGGACAAAAAGAAAAAAAAATTAATAGAGTACTGATACTATTCTGTTCAATAGTAAGCCATTCAACTACCAGGCTCTCAGCTGAGAACACAGCTTGGAAGCTCATTCAGACGTGGATGAGTATCAGTTCCCTCAAGGAGACCTGGCAAAAATATTTACCCTATGCAATACAAGTGTGTGGACATGAACCTCATGTGGCAGAGCCTCTGAAAAATCATGCCCCCAGCTGCATCTCTCTGCTGGAAATAGATAGAAAAGTAAAATAGAAAATGAAAAATGAGAATACTGCAGCCAAATGACTGTTCAATTGACACAGAGGAAAAACTAAGATGATTGCAGGCAGTTGAGTAAGAGCTGTTCAAGAAATTACCATCCCAAGAGCAGGATTTGAATATCCCCTCAGTAAGGCACTACGATGGTCCGTGTGTCCATCCTTGGTCTGTGCAGTACAGCACCTCCCAAGAGCTCTGGCACCTCCCAAGAGCTCTGGCAGAGACACCCTGAGTGTCTGTACTGAGCAGTGGCCTGAGCCCATGAGGGCAGGATTGATGCAAGATATGTATTTGTAGCCTGAGAAAAAAGAGGCCAAGACATTAATCAGTGTTTGAACTTTGAGGTGAACTCTGTGCTAATCTGTCTGGCTTACAGTCTGTGGTGTAGATATGTCTGCGTTACGTGATGTGACATCCAGAGAAGCCTGCAGACTATGTCACCTGAGACAGCACTCTAGGAAGAGGATGTTTGGAAAAGGTAGGAATCCAAAACTACTTCTAAAAAGCATTTTTTAAAAACTGTTCACTGAATGTGACTGAAGCAGCAAAGCCAGGAGAACTACACCACCTACAACTGACTTCTTATCCACAGCAGTCTAGAATTCAGAAGTATGGTAAATGAACAAAAACATGAACTCATCAGCTGTTACAGATCTCAAGGGATAGTAAAATAACAGTTTTGAGAAAAGAATTAAAGAGAGACAAAGTACAAACAAAACCAACCAAGGATTTGAAAGTACTTCCATCTCAAAATACGTCCATCTTCCTTCTAAGACCATAGGGGAGATCATAGGGGAGAAGCTTCCATTTTTGGATACTGAATGGTGAAGATAGCATAAGCATTTCAAATGATGTTGACTATAGAGGCAGCCAACTTGAGGATCTGTCAGGACAATCTGAAAACAAAAGCTTGTCTCACTGCTTATTGAAAATACGTAGCATCCCCAGTGCGTTTTTCCAGAGGCGGAAACTGCCTTCTCATTATAAATGACATGTCTATTTGCAGTGAGTTCATGCTCCACATGTGGGAGACAATCATACTGCTTCATCCTACTACTGCCAGAGTTATCAAATAGAGAGGCTGAACTGGAAGATAAACGTGTTGTTATTTTTAAGTTCACAGAATGTATTTGAAAAAAAGAAAAAAAAGTCAGGCCAGTCTGGAGTAATATTTCTCAAGGAGTATCAGTAACATCTTGGTATAAACATGCACGTTCCTTGGTTCCTGTGGAGCAGCACCATGAAACTCCGCAGTAATAAAAGTGGGATGGGAAGTATGCAAAGGCAAACAGCTGTGGTGGAGGAGAGGCAGGAGAGCTCCCACAGCAGGGTGGAACTTTCAGTGTCAGAGAAAATCTTGAACTTGAGGCAAGGCACAAAGGCAGCCATGGAAGATAGTGCAGTATAGGCTGTTGGTGGGACAGGTAACTCAGCCCAGGTAAAGCTTCACTGACTGCACCTGACGTCACTTAGAGGTTGTCATCACTGAAAGATGACACTAAAGAGCAAAAGGAACACTGATGGAAGCACTGACTAAAGAACCCTCTTTGTGTGCTGGTAAAATGATGCAAGAAAGGAGCCTGACCTGGAGACTGCTCACCTGTGACAGGTGACATCCACGTGTTCCTGCTGCCAGCCACCGCCCTGCAGCAGAGCCTGGCAGCTGCACAGCAGTGGGCAGCCCCTGCAGGGACAACTGCTTTCCTCAGGTGCTGCTCTGCAGGGTTTGCACAGCCCTCTCTAGAGCAGGAGCCTGAATGCAAGCAGCCTTTTACAGCTCCAGGCCTTTTTCAGTCCTCAATCTCTTGCTGTAGATGGCTGCTGAAGAACTGCTGAAATCTATCTGTGCTTATGGTCTGCCAGACTGTCCTTCAAAATGAGATTTCATAGATGATATTGAATTAATTTAACTTATAGGCTCATGTAAATTGGTAATATACATAATTTCTTTTAAAAATTCATAATCCTAAGTGGTCAACACCAAGTACTTGTAAGGAAAATAGAGAAAATTTTCCAAATTCTTTCTAGTTAAGTCATAAAATATATGGCTTGAATCTCTTTCTAAATATATTGTAACCTATCTCAGATGTTATATAGAAATAAGAATAGCAGATCTTAAAATATTATTTATTTCTTATGTTTTTGATTTTGTCTTCCCTAGTCTTCAACTTGCATGACATATCACAGCAACAGTAGTAGTAGTAGTGCTGTAGCACAACAGTCTAGATAAATAAGTAGTGGAAGATTTTGCCTGCAAGTAGTTAAATATTTGTGATTCTCTTGAGCGTCATTTTTTCTGTGCATTATGAAATTATCTGTCTTTTGTTAATCTTTAAGGGAATATTTCATTATTGTTTTAGCTCTATTAATATAGTATAAAGAAGAAATATTTCATTTTCTCTAATGAACAAAATTAAAAATCAATTTCCAAGCCATGTCATTTAGAAAAGTAATTTTAAAAGCAATGAGTATAATTTTGAATTGTGTAACAAATCAATTCATGTTTTAGAGTACACAGTAGTCAAGGGTGATTTGTTTAGCAAATTCAACTCAGTTTTCTAATGCAGCTTATATTTTGTTTGTCCTGACCTTACTATCTCCATTTTCATTGTAGCACAGTAGGAAAATACATGAAGACCTAATGCTTCTTACAGAGGTTTTTATTTCTGATTTACTGTGTTCCCTTCTCCTCTGTACTAACATCTAATTTGAACCTGTTGGTTGCCCTCCCAGTACAGTGCCCTCAGTTCAGATTCCTGAATCTGGTCCTGACTGTGGGAATCTGTTTCCATGGAGGATGTTTTGCTTCTTTCTCCCCCACAATCCGAGTCACAACATGGGGCAATGGTGCTCTGACTATGCTGCCAGAGAACCACACAGCCAAATGTCTCAAGCGTTCTGCAAAAATCTGCCAAGTCTTCCTTTAGAGGTGATAATATAACATGAGAAAGTAAGATCACAAGTGTTTTATAAGTAAGTAAACTAAGGACATGGAGGCTAAATCACTTTCCGACGGCCATACATATATGCAGAGCCAGAAATAACAATAAAATAAATTATGCTCTTGAAAGTCTATGAACTAGACTATCAGGTAGATTTTACTTTTCTCACTACTCAGTAGTCTTTAATAAATCCTTAATTGGCATAACTATAGTGACCTTCCTGAAAACACTGAAACCTTCCCAGTTTCCAGAAAGGGCAAACTGATTGACCTTTTCTCTCCTTAGCAAAGGAAACAAGGTTTTACATGCATGAGATCCCTGAGGATCAAACTCAAAAACATCTGTATATTATCAACCCTGTGCTCAGAACAAATCCAAAACCACCCCGTATCAGCCACTGTGAAGAAAATGAACTCTACCCCAGACAAAATCAATACAATATTTTATTAAGCTTGGATGGTATTGAAATTCAGAGTAGGGCAGCCATATACTTTAAAAAATTTCAGGGAAAACCTGTTGGTTTTAACAAACATACTTTGGTGGGTTTTTTTTTCCAGTCTGCCATTGAAACAGCAAAATGCAGATAGCCCAACCTCATTTGCTATACTTCCCTGGTGCAACTGGTAAGCTCTCAGAGACATCAGCAATATCTGAAATGGTTGAGCACCATTTCTTCTGAAGTGATGGAGCAGATCCCTCTTGTGCCACCTTTGTCACATGCAGAGTGAAAAATATCTTATAGGTAAGGAGCAACTCAGACTCCTCAACAGCTTGCTGAGCTGTTCAGTCAGTGTGGCTCTGGGAATATAGAGCCAGAGTTGGAGCAGATGTACAAAGGGCCTGTGAGCAGAGTTACATGGCTGTAAACTTAGTATGAGGAGATCGAGCAAAGCAAATCAGACGCCACAAGCACGATTTGCTTGCTGCTAATGATGTCTCTGTAACATCACAGGCTATCTCTAAGCTATATTTTCCACTGCCTTGCTGGCTTGCAAAACTTTTAATGGAACAAGTTTTTCTGGCAGAAGAACACTGATTTTTATCTTTAATGAGCAGCCTCTCTATCATTTAGCTTCAGGAAACAGCTTCCTGGTTGTAAACTGCTTGAGACTGCTGACAGCCAGGCAACTTCAAAAGCAGCCAGGAGCAACTTTCTTGCTAACTTTGGGAAGGAATTCAAAAATGCTGAAAGGTGCAGATTATTCTAGTATGGAGCAGGAGGACTTTGCTTCCCGACATGGAGAAATGACAAGTTGGGATATCAATGACATCAAACTTCCCCAGGTATGTGTCTGTCTCAGAAATTTATTTAGTTCTGACCAGTCATCTCCACCACTGATCCTAAATGCTTTCTCAGTCATCTATGACTCATTGCCTTTATTCTCTTTGTCACCTCGAGGTATGGGGAGTGTTTTGATAGAAAATATTGACTTTTCCATGCATTTCTCCTTAAATGTATTATTGAAAGAGCTGTTGATGCATGAAAAATAGCAATGCTGCAAAGGCATTGTTTTCACTGGTGGATTAGGTGCAGAGAAAGCAGAGGGAAAAAAGGTGCCTCCTGCTGTGGGCACTTAATTAGAACTGTCCAGGACTTTCTTTTTGCCCTGGGAAGTGCTTTTTGAGAAGAGAGCACAACACCCACAACTCCCTTGCAATTGTGGGTATTCAGGCTCACTGTAGATTGAGCTCCAGTGCCAGGGCTGTCTTCCCACATGGAGGCAAGTCTCTTCATGAGCACCTAGGGAAACATTGCTTCATGTTTGCAGAGGTCGGCTGAGAGGCACAATAATTATCTTCTCCTCCCTCTGTCCTTTCTAGTTCTCTTAGCTGAAAGTTTCAGCCGTGCTCTCCACTGAAAGCCCACACACCGTGCACACTAATGTCACCTCCTTGTCCCTCAGCTCTGTATATTTCTGCCAGATTCCTCCTGCTGCAGTCCTTCCGCATCCAGCTCTGCCTTTCAAGTCCCAGCCCTGCCTTCTTGCTGGATTCCAGCCTCCTCCCTCCTGTAACAGTGCTGTTTGCCCAAAGCCTCCATGTTTCAGGATGTCCCCTTCCCTGCCCTTCAGCCCAAGGTCACCTTCACCTGCATTTCAATCTGGAGGCTTCATGGACACCCTTCCCTACACTATCCGGTGGCTACCAGGGGAACATGGGAGTTTTTATCTTTTTGGTTGATGTTCTCACTGCTGTCATGGCTCTCAGTCCTGGGATTGGCAATTTAAAGGAAATTTCTACTAAGCTTTTGTATCCCTTACAAGAACTTTTCCCTCAAAATCATCATCAGGTATGGTAGATGCTTTACAGCTTACTGCATTTTACTGTATTGACTGTACCCACTGATGTACAATGATGTGATGTGTATTTGGGGTTTTTTTCCCAGTTTTATTTTTATTGCTCTTACTCTGCTGTTCTTGAGGCTTGGTGTTTGTTCAGGGTTTTGTTTTGTTTTGTTTTTTTTTAATTATTTTTGTTGGGTTGGTTGGGTGAATGAGAACAAGCTCCTAACCAGGCCTTCCTGATGCTCTGGGGCCTGTGGGGATCAACAGAGACCTATGTTTTTCCTGGCTTATATCCACTGCTCCCTCCTGACAACCAGCATCACCTGCCAGGGTGCTAGAGTCACCTAGGCTAGAGGGAACTCAGCAGAGGTTCAACTCTGCTCAGCTCCTGGACAAGCTTTTCTCTTCCTCAGCCTAAAATGCGGCTTGCTTTGATTTTTCCACAGCATGTGAGCCAGACAGACTGGTTTCAAGAATGGCCAGATTCCTATGTAAAACACATCTATAGCTCAGAGGATAAAAATGCTCAGAGGCACCACAGCAGCTGGGCAATGAGAAACACCAACAACCACAACTCTCGCATCTTAAAAAAGTCCTGCCTTGGGGTGGTGGTTTGTGGTAACAACTGCTCTACCTTGGATGGGAGGAAGATCTACCTGAGACCAGCCATATGTGATAAAGCCAGGCAAAAACAACAGCGTGAGTACAAACGTGGCAGTTCATTGTATGGCAGTTCTTAAGTGAACACAACATAGCAAAAATCAAAGCATATTGGATTACCCAGCCTTCCTTCTGCCATTCCTTATATTCCAATGCAACTCTTGATTTGGAACAATGCATTTTACACTTGTAATTGTTGGGGCATAGTCATCTGTTTGTTTTCTTTTTTTTCCCTAGATTTTTAAATCTCTATTTCTGCTGGCTAGGGATTGGTTCCCAGCCTTCTCAGGCTCATGAGTGAGGGTACTGAGGAAGCTGTGCATTGCAGGCAGTTCCTGCACTGCCCTGCTGTTCCTGCCCACCCGAGTGTTGGCTTCATTACTGCACTGGCCCAAGAGTAACTCAGGAGGCAAGTCTTGCAGGAAAGAAGTTGCTCATAAACTGTGATGCCTGGAAAATAGGCCCCACAGTCACGTCACCAGAGCAAAACAATGCAAATAGAGAACATGAGCTGCACGCACGTTTTTAACAAGACCATTCCAAACAATTGTGATTGCTCAGTAGAGCTAGCACATACTGATTTCTGGATCTGATGTACATTTTAGCTAAAGAAAGGTATTACTCAGGTGCTCACTGAGGCCAGAACAATGTTCTCTAGAAACACATATGACATTCCAAACACTGACAAGAGAAAAATTAAAACTGACCAAGATAATAAATTATAAAATTGTAATAACATTGTAATAGAAATAATTTTTGAAGGTTATATTTAATAATGGACAGAATAAAGGCAATGATTAGTTTGTTTATATTGATTTTTGCCTGTGTTTGGATGTTTTTCACATAGTTTCTCTCAGTGTAATTTCTGATCACCAAACAAGAAGTGGCAATCTGCCACCAATGAACCACTGTATCCCACGGGATTCATCTAACCGGTGTTGTATAGAAAATGTTTCCCTCTATCCATGCTCCAGGGAAATGCTGTCCAAACTGCAATGGACCACTGCGGCTCCTTTCCTGCCGAGGCCATGGTGGTTACCCAGTTACCAACTTCTGGAGGCATGAAGGCCAATTCATATTTTTTCAGGTTTGTATAAAATTACCTAACTTTATGCAAGTTAATTTTAAAGACTGGTATTTTAAGTTTTATTTAGCTTTTTTTTTGTTCCAACAAATAGGGGTTATTGAATATGACAAGGTCAAATGACTGTAAGGAGAAAAAATTTTCACAAGGTCCTAAGCAAACTGATCTAACTCTGAAGTTAGTCCTACCTGAGCAGGAGATTGAGCTAGAGGGCCCTTCCAGCCTAAATTAGCCTATGCTACTATGATTTTACAGCACAGTGTATTTTTTATTTAGGCTTCTATGAAAACTTGTTGGTTTTAAAGTGTTTTGCCTCAGGTACATAGGAACCAACAAATCCTCAGAAGTCAGAAATACCATATTATCTCTTCCCCTCTTCCAAGACACTAGACATAATCATGAGGAAATCTTGGAACAGGAAATTGTTGTACCCAAGGGACTGTCTATGGAAGATGCATCTATGTATTATATGTAACTTATATCTGGAACACAGTGTTTAAATAATGGACACTATTTCTGGAAGCTGTAGTCCTAGTTTAGTAACATTACCACTTTCCTGCTTTCCACCCTTTCACTTATGTACAGGCTAAATAAAATTAATTCTCCGTGGAAGCTAATGGAAATTAACGTTCAGATAATTATGTCTAAATTGTAAGAAGAACTAAAGTGACTGCAAAGACACTGTAGCCAAGCTGCAGGAGACCTATGGCTTCAGCTGGGGCTCTGTCGGGGGGACTGTCTTCTACAAATAAATGTGGTGTACTGATTTTATGATTTCAGAGGGTTTCCAACCCCATCCCACTTAATCTGGGATATGTTTATTATTTGAGCTCACAGTAACTAAATCCTATTAAATACAAAACATTAAATTAGGCCATAATACATGATTTTGGCCTGTAGTATAAATTCTGTTCCCTTAAGATTATTAACAAGGTTGCTTCTACCTTTAATATACCATAATTATTTTCTGAAGTCCAAAGGAGCTCATGACCACCCACGTCCAGAAACAAAACTAGAAGCAGAAGCAAGAAGATCAATCCAAAAAGCAAAGACAGCTTTTTCTCCATCTTCTCTAAGACTAAAAGGAGTCCAGGACATTGAGGTAACACTTGCTATTGGTCGATGAACTTCTGGTCAAGCAATCTGTGGTTCAAGGCATGGTGGAAGCTATCTGGGCTTTGGGCCTGGGTGGGAGCAGGCTTTACATCTCCACATTCTGTATGGCCATGATCAGGCCAAGAAGGACCAGGGCTGTCCTGAGCATCCTGCTCTCCTTAGCACTGTCATCCACTGCCAGCACCTCCTCTCTAGAGCAAATTTTCGCCTGGTGGCAGCAGGAGATTGCATCTACATGGTAAACAAAGCAGGGCTGCAGGGCAGGCTAAGTTTCATCACCATTCATGTGGAGCTTCCTGTGCATGAGTTTCCGCCCATTGCCTCTTGTCCTATTTCTTGGCACTACCGAGAAGGGCGAAGGCATCCTCCACCTCTGCTTGCTCCCCTTGAGTTCTGGCAAGGTGAAGAAGGGGAAGGTGCATAACCTGTACCTGGTTTGCCTGGTTTGAAGGCAGACGAGTGCTTTGAAGGACTTTCTGAACAATTGATGTTAAAATATCAGCTCTGATGGGTGTGGAAACACTCGTGAAAGCATCTCCAGAGATCCTTGGGACTGCTTCATGACTGATGGCGGGAATCCCAGTGACTTTCTGTTGCAAAGGCTGTGTTAAACTCAATTGTCATCACCAGTATTCACATGCAGTTTGTCTTTTGGTATGTTAGGGGTGGTATGTTCCCCCAGCCTGGTGTTAGGGGTAGTAAGGCATGCCCCTTCAGCCACAGACAGAAGGGATAATTGCTCTGGGTGGGGACAGATTTCTTAAGTGGACTACATGGAGAAGCAAGGGGATCTGGGAACCCAAGAAGCAGATAAAATGTGCACACAAGAAGTTAAACCCATTTGAATAGAATGTGAATTTGGAAGCTGCAGCTATTTCTACTGGAAGAATACTCAAGAGGACATTAAAAACCACAGCCTCTTGACACAAGTGCCTGGGAACAAAAGCATAAGGAAAAATAGCTGATCTGTCTAATTGTCTAACAAATGCAGCAACAATACTTTTCCTATCAATATGACTGAGCCACGTGGCTTTCTTTCTTTTATAACTGAGCCTACTGGTCAGCCTATTTGCTTAGGTCAAGTTTCCTGTTGACATGCCTTCATCTTTCCCTTCCTAAAACATCTTCCTGGGGCTTTCACTTTCAATTGTGTGCGATTAGAAACAGACTAAAGATGTCAGAAATGTCTAATAGTAGAGCCTGCTCTTCGGCTGTTCTGAATCTGTACAGTCAGACCATCTAAACTCATTGGCTTTCCAGTTCATGGCTCTCCAGCAGTTTTCCTTGGAAATAACCCATCATGTTCATGTTTTGTCTAACTGGCTATGACACAACTAACTCAGGAGTCTGATTTGTCACACAGAACCTGTGTCGCTCAGTCTGCAAAAATATATTCCAAAAAGATTCAGTTTTAATGTGTTCAATCTGGAAAATGCATTCTGAAAAGATTCAGTTTTAATGTGCTCACAAGAAATCAGGGAGGAGAACTTCAGAAAAAGGTATGAGCCCAAAATAGAGCAAGTAATTTATAGAATGGTGTCTCTATGGCATCTATGGTGGGTCTGTAGCTGAATGTGGGCTGGGTCCTACATTAGACTGTTGGAATTTTTTCTCATGGTGAGTGGAGAAAAACTGAAAGGAGCTTTGCTGCTCCAGCAGTCCACAAAACCACTATAATTAAATGGATGAAAAAGCAGAATTACAAAGAAGAGAGACCTGCAAGCACTCATTAGAAATGAGTGTTCTGAAAGGAATTAAAGTTTGCATAATTATAATCCAATAATTGGGGCAATTAAAGAAGTTGTGAAATTTCCAGAACAGAAGACCCAGAAGAATAATTCTTGTATGCCGATACCTACCTGAAGGAAATTTCTGTTTGCTGGGTAAAAAAAATGTAAAGACAGGAAAATTTATTAGTTAGAAACAGACGCTAGAAAAGCTGAAGAAGGATATTTTTGTAGTGAAAAGGTCACTTCAAAACAATCAGTATAAAAAATCATACTTAGCTTTTCCAATCTATATTAAAAAAATCTGTGGTGTCAAACGTATGAGCGTAATTTCACTTTTAGGTCCTTCTTCAGTATATGCTGGCAGTGGACCCTAACATCTGTGAATGCAAGGTCTAAACAACTCTTTCAGTGTAAAACAGGATTTGGGCAAAAACTAGTGAAACAAACCCAGAGCCAAGAGCTGGGAGCTTTGTTCAGTTTGCCCCTACAGCCCATGGGCACCCCCCATATGGCGGGGAGGCTTTGCTATGCCGTCTGCTTTGTTACCTGTGTTCACAGAACCACAGAATGGTCAAGGTTGGAAGAGACATCTAAGATCATCAAATCCAAATACTGTGTTAGTTGAGTGCCTTTGTAAGCAGCTCACAGAGGAGAAGTGCTACACCACACAGTTTTACTAACCCATGCCTTGCTTTCCCAAGTCTCTGACAGGTGCAATGCCGACACAGGAGCCTTTGCCTTTGCTTCTTTCCAAGCCGGATGCTCACATGCTACCTGCAAATTTCAGACGAAATTTAAGCAAAAGCTCCCAGGAACCAATGTTGAGCAGCTGCTCTGGGCAGCTTCTGTACCCAAGGACAGCTGGGGAGGATGGGGCCTCCAGAGAGGCACCAACCTGGAGCCAAAGCCTGTCCCTCAGGAGGGCGCCCAGAGCCCAGCGGCTGTGCAGTGTCCCTGCCGTGCCCAGCACAGCCCCTTCTTCCCAGCAGTGCACCCACCTCAGCACCCACCACGTTCAGCCCGTGACAAAGGGTGGCCATGACCCCTTCAGGTCTGACGCGGGCCCTTTGGGAGATGGATCCTGTGGGCCGAGATCGCCGCTGGCCTACAGCAGCACCTGCCTGCCTCTGCCGCCCCACCCCGCGCCTCAGGGAGGGCCCCGCCCCCGCCCCACGGCGAGTGCGACACAGCCTCACCCACAGCTCTCGCTGCCCCCAAGGGGAAGCCAAGGAGACGGAGGTGGAGGGCACCAAGTCTGCCTCAACTACTGCAACAACGATATGTTTTTTAACCTGTACCCATTACGGTGACTGGGTTCAAACGTCCCTTCTCGCCCCTCCTCTGGCAATGGGTCCAGTTCTCCACCCCTGTGGTAACACAGATGTGGCAGTGCTACCACAACTGGTCTCACTTTAGCTCCTCTTGCAGACCCCAGAAGGGGCTTTCATACCTGAAGGCTTGTCTTTGTTCCTTTTTATTCAACAGTCTTATTTCCCCCCACTGTTTCATGGGTCTAATAAAAGCTATCGCCTCCTCTTACAGACTGCCTCGCTGGCATTCTGGTTTGGTAGCATTTCAGCCCTCCTCGATACACAGCTTGTTCAAGCCTGTGGAAAGGTTGATGGATGATCTCAAGGACCACAACTGTCATGTGCAACCTTCTGCACTCTTCCAGCTTCTTCAGGCAGTCCTTTTTCAGACCTAAGTCCCTGCACTGCACCAGCCTTGCACACATGTTGTGTAGAGCTGAATGCAGCACTTCACATGGGATCTCATGAGAATGGAGTAGATGGGGAGAATCCTCCTCCTTCACCTGTGGCCACATTTCTTTTGATGCAGCCCAGGATACGTTTGGGCTTCTGAGCTGCATATGCACACTGCCAGATCGTGTCCAATACACCAATTACCCTAAGTCCTTGTCTGCAGGGCTGGACCCAGGTTCATGTATGTATATAGTCAAGGTGCCTTGCTGCTTTTCCCAGGCGCTTTTCATTTCTTTCATTGCAGACTGTAAAGAACCCTTCAGCATCTGTTCCATACATCATCTCCTGTGCTGACCACTACCATAAGCTGTGTTTCAGCAGGACACATCAGTTCTCTGCATTTGTTTAAAAAACTAGAGTGCCAAATAGGAATTTTCTTGCCTGAATTTAGTGGCTCAGACACCTTTGGCAAAGATTTCTTTACGTTTTCGCATAACTGACATCTGCATGGCTTTGCTGCATACTCAATGCATCACAACACTGCATGACTGGCCTCTGCTGCTCTCTGGACTCAGTTTCAGGGGCCACCAACCTCCCCTTCAGAGGCAGGCACTGACACACACCCCTGCTGCCACCTCTGCAAGGAAGAGTTGAGGGATGTCATATATGATGTATGGAGCCACATCGTCTGGGACAAGTAGCAATAAAAACTTCATAGTACCTCAGAATGGGACATATCATGTGTTCATCAAATAGGTTGTCTTTTTTTTTTTTCCCTAGTTTCCCCTAGTTTTTATGTTAGTTGCTGGGGAAACCGCTCTCCTGGTGACGGGTGTAGTTCAGAGACATTTACAAGACAAGAATGAATTGTATTTAGAGTGTTTCAAAATGTTTATTAGAATTTGTGAAACGGGATGCGCAGTGATTTAAGTGGAAAAAATCTAAATGTAGATCACAAAATAACAGTGTACTATTGTACATGAAGGTCAACTCACTGAACTTTTTTTAATCAGTGAGTTACTCCCACACTAATTCCAAACTTGGCATATGTTATGATTTTTCAGATCGTTAACTCAAAGAAGGAAACTTTGATCAACATTTGTAACAACTTCTAAGACAGAAAAAGAGAAATTAATAGGAGCCATGAACACTTGTGCTTCAGGAGGTGATTTGCAGGGTTAGGGACAGGCAAGGCCCCCGGGGCTGGTGTCCCATAGCTGGGATTCCTCAAACCGGCCACACAGGTGAGGGACCGAGCAGGGCGTGGCCCCTGCCACGGCCATCTGGCTCTGTCTCATCTTGCCTCTCCTCTGAATTCCTTGCCTCTCCACTGCAATGCTGCCAGCATCACCTCTCAGCAGCAGTGCCATTCAGATGTGTGGCTAGGAGACTCCTTGTTTCTACACCAAAGTTCTACCAGTTCCCCTTACACTCACCAGCCACTTCCTCTATTTTTAGAAACTTTCAGCAAAGGGGATTTGATAACCAATCCTGTTCCATGGCTTCTCTGTTCCAATCCCAGCTGTTAGCGTTTTTTCACTCATCTGATTTTCTTTCCTGCAAATCAGCCATTTCTTCAAGTCTTTTAAGATAGGTAGCATCCAGTTACTAAGTTTCACAGGCTTCCTAAAGGTCTATTACAACCAAACCTCCCTAAAAGATAATTACTACCAACCTTTCTCCCTGCCTGAGAAGGAAGAGCCTTTTTGTTGGTTTGCCTTTGAGTCTGAATCGAAAGGTTTCCAAAACGAAACCTATTCCTGTGATCTCAGCTCCCCTCAGTAGCTCCCTGCCATAGAAGAGCCATGCCTTCTTGCAGCTTCCATGCTTGTAATCCTGCACAAGCAGGACTGTCCTGCAGTTTGGGGGGGCCCAAAATTCATGCAGCGTTCATTCAGCATTCATTCAGCGTTCATCATGTCCAGCCTGTTTCCATCAGAAACACATTTCAAGCTCAAGGAGGACAGGTTATTAATTTTTAAAATGGAGGAAACTAAACCTTTATGATTTTTCTAAGGTTATACACAGAAAGCCTTTCCAGATTTATAACCTGCCAGGGTCATTTCCAAGCTCTTGGAGCAACTTCTGTTCTGGCAGCAATTTCTGTTCTGGCAGCAACTCCCTCCACTTCAGGTACATTCAGCACAGCGGGTCAATATAGCACCAAATTTATTTCTGTTTGGCTTGAAATACAAAGATACCAATCCCATCTCTGACCTTCACAAAAATTAATTTTTCAATTAATATGTTTGGGATATGTGAAAAGAAACACATATGTATCATTGCTTTAAGCATCTTTTACCAGTTCTAAGGTACTGTGCCCAGCTGGGCAGTGATAAGAATAGTAGAATCATAGAGTGGTTTGTGTTGGAAGGGACCTTAAAGATCATTTAGCTCCGAACCCCGCTGCCATGGGCCAGGATACCTTCCACTACAGCAGATTACTTAGAGCCCCATCCTGGCCCTCTGTAATACTAGAAGGTGTTATAAAGTCATCCCAGAGCTTCCTCTCCTCCAGGCTGAACAGCCCCAACTTTCTGAGCCTGCCTTCATAGAAAAGGGGTTCCAGCCTTGTGATCAACTTAGTGACCTCCTATGGACTCATTCCAACAGGTCCATCTTTCTTGTGTTGGGAGCCCCAGACCTGGATGCAGCACTCCACTCTAGGTGGAGTCTCATGAGAGCATAGTAAAGAGGGAAAATCAGAGGTGGAAGAACACTGGATACATGATCCTCTGATCCTATATTTAAGAAAATACAATGAATGCTCAAGCTATTCAGATTAGCTTCATGAAGAAACACCAATTGATCTGTGAGGATCCACCCATAGGTAACCCTGTGACCTTGTTCTCTTCTGCAGAAAATGGTTTTCTGCAAGGCCCAGGTGCAGCAAAGCAGTAGGAAGCCAGCAGAGATGCAAGGAGGTCAGGATGTGGATGATTGCACAGGCAAAATGGTTTGTTCTGGCTTACTGCTGTTTCTGACAGCTGTAGCCAAAGCTAACACAAATCCCCATACATGGCATGGATGATCTACACTATATTCCTGAGGTCTTAGCTCTGAAAGCACTGGCCTAAGTATCTAAGGGCTAATTCTTTGGGAGCAATCTCTGTGCTTGCTCTGAAGCAAGTATTTTATTATATAAGGGCTCTTTTGAGACCATCAGAGCACTACAATGTTCCTCAGAATCCTACATTAGTCAGGCTCCATCTTACAGACACCTAACTTTTATGTTTGGAGGATTTTGACTCATGCAGCCTTTAAAGGTGAAGTGGACATATAGTGATAAGAAACTACCTAAATAGTACAAGGCAGCAACTGCACACCTGAATTTATTAGTGTGTTTATCCTGAGAACATCAAACTGAGAAAGGGTAATGTTTTTGTATCAGTACAGCAAAGGGGAAGTGAGAACAGGCATTTGATCCACATCTCCCCAACTCTGGGAACATACACTGTGTTTCTTCTGGCCTTCCTCTCCCCAGGACCTCTGCCTTTCCATGCGAAAAGAACTGCAGGTCAGACTGAGCAAAGACATTATTTTCCTTTTCAACCCCTTGTACAAAGCTCCTGCCCCTGGGAAGATTGGCTATTTTCTACAATGTGGTCCTAAATGCATTCTCTATATTTTTTAATGAAACAAAGTTGTCAAACTTCTGGCAGTAGAAGAGACTCCAGATGAAGAAGCTTTAGGGGATACACCTCCATTCATTGTAGAGAGCTTTTCTTTCCTTGTGGTCTTTGGGATATTTAGTAATCTGTGTGTCTGGTATTCCTGGCAATTTTGCTCTGCTTTCCCTCAGGGTAGTAATTTGGGGCTTTTTAATAACTATGGTCAAGGAGTCAGTGTTTTTACTTCATTGCAAGCAATATATAGAAGTGACCTCTGTGGTAGATCTCAGCAGGGATATGGCCAGGAAAAAGCACTGTACTGAATTAGGATCAGTCAGCATAGATTGCTTGAGTCAGGTTCAGCTGCTTCGGGTGTTTAGATGTGAAAGTCCAATTGCTATTCATGCTCTGCTTTGATTACTGATTGCATCTATTTTACTCTGACACCAGCTGACTTCCTTAATTTTTCTTTTTAAACTAACTGCATCATTTTCCCATCCTCCTCTGCCTCTCCTGGGTCCCCATGCTGTGTAAATTCTCTTCCTCCCTGAGCTCCTGCAGTCCTCAGGCACTAAGGGGCTTTTGTCTTTCACAAGGTGAACTTCCCCATCATTGTTCATCTCCTGAAGCAAGGAGGACTCACCATCAATGCAGGGGAAACAGGTTAGGGAACACTTAAACAAACTCAACATATGTAAGTCCATGCGCCCTGATGTGATGCAGCCATGAGCAGAGAGGAAGCTGGCAGGTGTTATTGAGAGGTCACTCTAAATAATCATTGAAAACTCATGGTGATTGGGAGAGTATGAAGACTGGAAGAAAGCAATGCAACTTTTGTCTTCAAGGAGGATCAAGAAGGAGGATATGGGAAACTACACATTGCCCAGCTACACCTTGAAATGTGCAGAGGTAATGAAAAAAATCCTCTTCATAACTGTTTGCAAATACATGGAAGACTAAAAAGAGATTAAGGCCAGTCAGCATGGAGTTATGAAAGGGAAATTGTGCTTAACCAACCTCAGAGCAGTCTATAGTGAGAGGATTGGCTTGGTGGATGAGGAGAAAGCAGTGGATATTTTTTATCTTGTCGTTAGCCTGCCTTTCAGCACAGTCGTCCAAAACATGCTCAGAGACAAGCTGATGAAGTATGGAATTGCTAAGTGGACAGTGAGGTGAGTTTCTCTTGGGCACCCACACCCCCTCAAACAACATATAGCTACTCTTCTCCAAGCCAGATCACTCCTTCATACTGGAAACCTCGTGTTCTGAACTCCAGACAGCCTTCTCCCTCCTTCCTGTCATGGCACAGAGTGGATTTATGGTTTTCCACACTTTTTGAAGTTTAATGGTTCCACCATTCTCAAAGTTTAATTTCACTTTTTAAAATCTTTCTCATGCAAAATTTTACCTACTTGATTAAAATCTTGCTCTAACAAGGCAGAAATTGCGAAGCTGGGCTTGGCTTCCTCTGCCAAGCTCTCCCTTGTGAATTCTTTGGGTTCTAGTAATGGAACTGTATTAAAGTATTTTATAGATCATTTGTGATTATATAAATAAAACCTGAAAATAGATGTCATACAGCAGACTTTCTTCCCATGGAGATACCAGAAATGTGTCTCTTTCCTCCATTGCCTACTTTCACCATCGGTTCATCTGTCAAATGTATTTCAAAATTGGTCAGCAAGTTCAAAAGCTTTTGGTGGAATCTGTCAGGCATGACAAGACGACTGCGTAACATTAATTTTGTTAGAGACCTGTATAAAGGGCTCTATGGAGGCATCTGGACAGGCTGAACTAATGGCCTGAGGCCAGTTGTCTGAGCCCAACAACGCCAAGTGCTGGGTCCTGCACTGGGGCACAACCACCCCATGCAGAGCTACATGGAGCAGGGTGGCTTGATCTCTTGGGTCTTTTGGAAAACCTTAACTTAGGCTTACTGTAAGCCTGTGGTAACCTTTTCTCTGTTCACGTGCCATAAGTTTAAACTTGGTTTAGGTTACAATTTTTTTACAGCAAACCATCTTCAAGCTTGATGAGAAGCTGAACTGCAGTTTTAGGACGAGATGATCAGGAATGCTGCTGTGCTGAAGCTCGGTGATCCACCAAGTTGATAACAGTGTGCCTCATTGTTATTTTTTAAAATTTCTGTGGACATTAGTAATGACATGCCGACAATACTATATGATTATGGTTTCATAAAAGACTCTGAGTTCTTCAAGAAGAAAGAAGAAAAACTTGATTCACTGTGTTGCACACACCCAGACAAATATTCATCTTATCATCAGACTACTCTTTGTGGTAGTTTTTCAGGTTCTACAGACTTTTGATGGGTTTTTGTGTGAAATGTTTAAAAAGGCACACTTTTTAAAGAGGGAGTAGGTTTCAAACAAAATTACTGACAACTGTGTTAGCCCCTCACAATCTTCCCCCTCTATTACCACTGGGAAATGTGGCTGACTTTAATATCTGTAAGTTTATTTTTCTCAGACTTTACTTGCCAGATCACCATATGTCTAGACACTCTCAATTACTAATATGTGTACTTAAGGCAAGTGTAAGGCTACTCAGTATTTTCTTTCTCAATATTTTTATGATTGAATTTACAGGGAGAACAGATCTAACCCACTATATTCATATTTGTCATTTAAGGCAGACACCAAATCATCCAAAAGAAATTGAAGACCTTTGCATTGATTCAAAGTACAAAAGTTGTGATAAGTACCCTGAATCTCAAAGGTCTTCTTGAAGTTTGTATAATAGGAGCAATATTTTCCTTGGGTATCCCCTCCACCTCCCAAAAAAATCAGTGAGGTGTCGGAAGGCCACACCCATTGGGATAAATCAGCTAGTAAAAAAACCCTAAAGCCCCTGATATATATACTCTTAATGAAAACTGGTTGTAACTGTTTATTCCTTTCATACACATTTGTCAATTTTCCTCTATAATGAGGACATTTGTGTATTTTGCTCTACACTAAGCCACTGAATCCTATTCCCCAACCCTGAGATGCCTGGTCCTCAAGTTGTCTTGAAAGCAGAAGTCAGCTCTTTGTGTGAAGACTGATTAAGTCAGAAGGCAACAGAAAATGAGTTCTAGGGAAAAAGGAGGAAAAAAATATTTTGTATGTTGTTTTCCTTGAAATATGCAACTGAGAGCTAATAAAAATTAATATCCCTATAAAATGTCTTAACTGGCCATGCCAAGTTAATAAACTCTGAAGTCTGAAGTACTAGACCTAAACCAAATTTCTTATCAGTGTAGATAGAAAGGAGCTGCCTGAACGTTCCTTGCAGTAAGAAACCCCTACAGCATCCTTTTAAAAAATTGAGAAAGGATTGCTCCTTTTTGCTTCCCAAAGACAGCAGGTAATGCAACATCAAACTTTGGTGGAGATACACATCTTCAGCTCATGGGTTCACCTCTCTGCTCTCACTGAGGCACTCCATTCATATTCATGTTTACCAGTTTTACAGGGGTTCTGGGGAGATACTTGTTACTCCTTATTAAAGCTGTTCCATAACAAATACATTACTTGCACATACTGCAGGGCAGGATGTCCAAAACCCCCAAAAGCATGTCTACTTGGCCTTGGCTGGGGCCACCAACCTTGCCCCAGCAAACTTAGACTAAACAGAAATGTTCAGAGCAGGGCAGGGACTGAAATGATGACCCCTGCCTTGGGAATGTACACTCGCTAGCTGGCACTTCTTTTCAGTGCATCATCCTTCATCATATAAATTTTAATATTGCCTGCCTCGGATCCCATTTGGAAGCCATGATTCTGGGATTCAGATAATTAAAATCCCTTCTACAAAGCCTTTGTGTTTATTCCCATTCAGTTGTGTTATTGTGAATGTCTTCCTAGTGCAGAAACATCAGGAGATGAATGCTTGCCAGGCTAAATGTAATGTGTACCAATTGCTCAGTCCATTTCCTTTATTTTTTCTGTAATGTTCTCAAACTTTAAGTTGTAGGGGAAAATAAGTACAAAGTACAAAGGAAAGCTTCACGCTGTGGCAAGCCACCTCACAGCACAACAGCAAGTGTGCACTGCCCCGGGAAACACAGGAAGCTGCATCCCAAAGCTCTTGTTTACTACTAAGCTGCAACAACCTGCAGGGGCAGCACTACCTCGGGAATAAAATTAAATTTGAAAAGAGGAAAAAATCAGGCAAATTCCTTTGCCAAAAGAAAAAAAGGTTTGCAAACTAAATCTGGCAGAAGATTTGTTTTAGCAACTTCAGCAATCTCTTACCCTAACGGAAGTAGAATTACTTAAAAGAAATTAGTGTGTAAATTTAGTATGGAAATGTAGGGGTCATGATGCTTGTATGTAAGGGGAAATTCATTCCTTCAGAAATAAAATGTGTGGAAAAAATGTCTACTCATCTTGGCCTTTCACGTTCAAGAAGTATTTAATTTGGCAGGATTTAATAGTCTTAGTTTCCTTACCTCTGCATCATATCCAGCTGTTTCTCATAGACCATTCTGAGGCTAAATTAACGTCCTACAAGTATCTTCAAAAGAGGTCAAAAAACTTGCAGTTGCCAAGGAAGGATGCCAATCCTAAAAGATGTAGGAATGTCGTCTTCAGAAGCAGTCATGCCCCAGGATTTTTCTTTCTATTCATACTCTGAATATGTGTTCCATAGAGTCACTCTATACTGTAAAGTTAACATGTGACTTTTACTGCCTTGAATGATAGGTACACACCAGCACAATGCATCTTTCAAATGGGCTACACTACCAGAGCTGAAAGCAGCTCTAGCTAAGAGAGAATGCCACTTTTATATATCCTCAGAAGGTCCATTCAAAAACAGTCTTGTTTCTCTTCCCAGTCCTTTGTTTCAGTCAGTATTAGATAGGACTTCTGGCTCTAACAGTTATTTTAAGGACTCAGGAACAAGCCAGAGGCAAGGCAAAGGTGTTAAATGTTCCTTTGAAGAAAACAATTATGCAAGTCATTTTAATAAGCAAGCTGCTAGTCTTAGCATAAAGGATAAGGCTTGAATCCAGACTGAACAACAATCAAATGGAAATCTTTGATTTCTCTACAGGTGTTACTAAGTAGCATAGGTAACAGTAATTTCTGAAGTCCAAATTTCACAAATGTATAGCACCATAGAAAAAATGGTGACGCACCTCAGTACTTAAGCCATTGTAAAGTCAACACAAGTTTCCAAATACCCTTGCACACATTCCAAGGGAATTCTTTTGAATTAAAAAAAACCCAAAAAACAACTAACAAAACAGACCCTATTGTTCTCTTCCATTAAAGAACCTCATGTAAACACCACATGTTTTTTATATCCTGACCAGCTTGGCTCAGGGCTATCGAGTGACTCAGAAGCTGAACTAGCAGCTGGACAATGTCTACTTGCTGGTCCCCTGCTCAGGGCACTGAATTAGAGTCTCTTTACACAAAAGGTTTAACTGATGCTAATCTCCAATCAGACTGAGTCAAATCAGTGTAACATTTGATCCCCTGAGCATCTTCTCTGCACAAAACTGTGCATCCTGCTATCTTTAATTCAATGCATACAAGAGATCTACAGTTCCAAGAATGATGTTTCTGTCACCTATTGTAGTCCCCCCTCGATTTTTTTAAGTTAACTTGGCTCAACTCCTTCAGTAAACTCCTGGGAAAAAGGACTGTACACCTTATTCTTTTAGTCAAGTCAATAAAGTGTACACCTTATTCTTTTAGTCAAGTTACTAATACAATTAGTAAAGGACAATTTCACAGCAGTAAACTAGTTATACTAACTAATGTCATTGTATGATAATTACAAGGACAAAAAACCTAAATTATAAAGACATAGAGCCTCTAGTAATTAGAGCCCTGGACTACTGAAAAACACTACACAGAATGAAGGAAAAGCAACTAGTCATCAATTCTTTGCTAAAACAGATGCTATTTTAATAGCTGCACATGAACAAACAGTAATAATATCTGCTCATTAATTGTTTCAAAATACAAAACTAGCTTGACTCTTAAATCACTTAATGCAAGCATATTCATCATATCTCAATCTCATATATAGAAGGCTCACATAATTTTCTTGGTGAAGGACTATTTCATATAATCTGTAATCATTGCTTGAGACTTTTGTTGAATTAACATCTCTATTTGTAACTAGCTATCTTTTCCTTACGCCCAGACTAATACATGGCCAAAGCAAGGAAAAATAAAAGGTCAAAAGAAGCAATGAAGTCTTGGCATGAAAAGAGCTCTGAGTTAAAAGGCTCCTCTATTACATCCAACTTGCTTACTGAACAAGACTGTACCTAAACTAATAATCACTACCATCATCTGACTCTTGTGGCAAAACTTTGACAGTTCTCAGCAGGCAGAAACAGACCTTTACCTTTCACCCTCAACAAAAAGTGTAGGTAATTAACAAATTTTCCTGTTTACAAACTTTGCAATATTTCAAAACATGAAGCTGATATTCTAAGCAGTTGCTTTCCCTTTGAGCAATGAGAACACAATAGACTCCTTATTAAACATTCTGTTTATGAAGTGATAAGCGAAACTCCAGTCTAAGGATTCAGACCAAGGTTTTGTAGGCAGAGCCTTATTACAGTAGCTAGAAACATCATCAACTTTCAGCTATACACATCCTTATTGAGAACTTGTGTACCTGAAAACATCTCTACTTTTCTCAGATAATCTGTAAGTAGTGTAATAAAAAGTCATTAAGAGGGTAATTCTTCCAGTCAATCTTGCCTGGCATGTAGTTTATGCATGGTAGTGCATAACTAATCACCATTAACTGTATGAAAATACAAATTTCTTGGGAAAATAAGAAATTGCAAGGGATTGCATGTTCAAAATCATAATTTATTGATGTATTTTTTAATCATGTAGCTCCTTGCAAAGATACAGTTTATAAATTATAGAACAAGTATAGCTCTTTCCACAGCTTTCACATTTTAGTCCTCATGTCCAAGTCAGTATTTTGAAACAAGACGGTCAAAGGTAAATTATACAAAATGACTTAAAAAAGACTACACTAAAAAGCTTCAGTTCCTCCAGGATCCAAGATACACACATAAAGCAGCATTACAATGTCTGCACTACACCCCCAAGCGATATATGCAGGAGAAGCAGCGTATAGTACCTGTACCAGACCTCAAGGAACACTTCATGATTAGCAGTACACAGCACCTGAACATCTACAGCAGCCTCAAAATTTATTTAGTAAAACAAACGCTCAAAGGGTTTACAGCATGTAGGGCAAGGTTAGATGACGGGTTGTAGCACATTACAATCATGTCCAAGTGAGCCCTGCTTACCTGTGTATTCACACCAGGCCAGTGCACAAGCAGTACACACCACCTTTTCACCCCTGCACTGTGACACCCCCCAAGCAAAGCCATGTACCTGCAAACTCATCCTACAGTACAAGAGAACAATTCACTGCCTGTATCCCTCTCCTCTTCACGCACATCCCATGAAGAAGGCAAGCTACACTGAACTTCTACCAAGATCAAATTACACTGATGACCAACTGACATCACTGCATTGGTGGGGATGTACCTCTGCAGTTAAATTTTACATTTCGTGCTTGCTTGCCCTTGATGGCTTTTCCTTAAGGTTGATGTCAACAAAATGCCAGATCTTAAAGGCAAACAACATAAGCTTAATTTAAAGAAAACATTTATTTGAAGTTCTTTTAAGTCACACAGTTTAACAGATGACAATTTTCTCCCTTTTCACATTTCAAGTCTTCAGCAGAGACAATACACACTGTTCCATGGACAGTGAGATTTTCCTATTGATTCCTTTTGAATGAACCGATGTCTAGGCAGATAAATATTCACATTTTAAACAAACTGATTTAAAATATTTTTTAAAAAAACCCAACACAACAAACCAAAACTTTGTTATCAAATTTTTATCACAAATAAAAGGTGTTTAACACTCATAAGCTTGATCTCAAAACAAAATCCCAGCCATACACAATCAAATAGAACATACTGCCTTCAAAAAATTTCCCAGAATTTTAAAATGCTCCAAATATATACACATTTATAACTTAAGTGCTTATTAGCTACAACCTTTTACTCATGCAAAAGTTGTGGGAGAAGGTGTTTTTCAGAGTGGCTTCTCTGAATATGCAGTAAAACTCTTCACTCGTGCAAAGAACAAAGGGGTGTACATTTTGTCAATGTCGAAAGTAGTAACAGCTGTCTCACCAGTCGATCTGTGAAGAGCATTGTAAAAGTTAAATTAGACACAAGTTGCTGTTTGAGTTCCTCATGCAATCATGTCCCACAGTGTGTGCATCAAACCACAGTTAAAATAAAGTGTCTTTTGTAATCCCTTGTTCTGAAAGCATCTTCCTATTAGCTGAATCACACTATACAGAATCCACTTCTAGATTCATACCTAAGAAACTACTTTCCCTTTCCACTCTTTTTATGAGCTCCAAGACCTGAGCAGTACAGAAACTTCACGCTGAAAAGAATGTCTGTAATATAAATTAGGTATGACAACATTAGCTTTTACAAAAGCAATTTTTCTTTTTAAGGAAGTTACCTATACTCCCAAGCCCCAAGTAGTTTATTTTGTGAATTTTATATTCTCACAGCTCAATAGTTATGTTCCTATAAAAACAATGAATATTAACAACACTGGAAAACAAGGACTAAATCCACCCTAACTGCCAATATCAAACATCTGGAAAGCCAACTTGTCAGCAATTTGAAGTGTCAGGTGCAAATAGAGTGGGCATGGCTCCTGCCTGGTTAGTGATCAGAAGAGCTGGTCACATGTCCATATTCTGCTGAATTATATAGTTAGTAACATTAGAGTTCTCACGTGACAAGTACAGACATCTTTAGTCTGCACATCCACAGTGGAAAAGATACATATCTTAATGAATACACACTTTCCACACCCCCTCACTTGTACCACATTAAGTCATTCAACCCTGATTCAGTTCTGAAATCAAACACTCTGCATAAATCCTTTTAAAAGCTAAAATACTACAGTTACAATACTTAGGAAACTCCCTATGATTGTTAAAACAGGCTACTAAAGTCTTGGGATTTCTTTACGTAAAAGTTCATTATGGTATTTCAAATCAGGACCAGTTACTGTTTTCATGACATTTTCTCAAAGCTGCCTAAGTCTCAGACTCTTTATATTTTCTGTACGTAGTACTGCATAAATTAACATCACCTTAATTCTACAATTTAGTATCCTTCTTTGCTCTTGTTCTCATTTACTCACCTGCAAGTGATGTGGCAAGAATGATGTATCCACACGAGTTTGTTGAACCTCTGGCGCCCACTGGAGCACAACTGTAGTCCTACATGGAAACTGTGATCTGTTTCTTGAGCAGGAACTCGGCGGAAATACCGGTACTTGTGGTAATCAACTGGTTTCTGTACAGAGAAATAAGTTTCATGCCCTACAAAGAACACACTGTACAACTATTTATCCTAAGTAACTGTGAGACCAGACTGGTAAAACTCTCATACTTAAAAAAAAATACTACTGCTCCCTCAAAATACATAAATGTATATGTTAATGATGGAAGAAATTTTCACAGAAAGCAAAAGAAGCATGCAGGACACCACCTAACTGTGCATACTCATTGTAACACTCCTTACTATTTGTAAGTTTCTCTTCACTTGCACTTTGGTAATCAGAAGAATTTGTAAATAAGTTGATCAAATCATTCAGAGTTCAATTAACAAATACTGCTTTCCTAGTTTTACTAAATGTTGTGGAAAATAACTGCACACAGTCAAATCTGTTCTCAGAAAACGACCTATTCATCCTTCTTTCCCGTTAACAATGTTGACACCTAATAGCACTATAAATGGAAATTAAGCCTATGGGGGAGAACAACTGTTCAAATTGAACCAGGCATTTATTTGCCTTAATAAATTATTACAGATTTGGGAAAAAACGTAAGAGACATCATCATGCTTATTTATTTATATTTTATTTTTAAACAGTTTAAAAATTAAATTAGTTTTTTTAATCTTTTGATGTAAGGCTAATCTTTGGGTCCCTTAAAACACTCAGCCTGAGTAAAATCTTGTTAATCTAGTTCTCCTTTATTCTATTTTTATGCCTACCTCTTCTTTTTTCTTCATTATTACAGCAAATACTTTGGTTTGATTGTCTGTTTCCTGGGAAAGGCGATAATGGCCAAGCAAGATTGCATCTGTTCTGGAAGGTTAAAAAGGAGGATATTGTCAAGGACATAAAAATATTCTGTGTCTCAAAAGTGTGATGTTCTTATAATACAAATATCGAGAATGAAACAAAGACTGACTACATAGCATAATAATACAAACTATTTCCTATTTCTGTTCAGTAAAGGCTCATCAATGATATTAAATGGTGAAAACGTTTTGGGAAGTTGCTTCTAATTTTCCCAAACAGGATGGTAAAGGTAAGTTAGATGGTTCTATATAGCCTACTGCTAAATATTTACAGATTTCTGGTAAAAAGCTCAAACCTGTTTTGCAGTTGCAAACGATTTTCTATGTTTCTATGTCCAAACATCAAAATGTACTAATTTCAACATATCCCACTGAAATCTTCACTTTCCTTCAGTTAAGGAAGTGTGAGAAGGCACTCAGTAACAAATTAGTATCTTTAAAAGGATTGTTCCATCTACTTGCCTTAAAAATTTCAAATCACATAACCCACAAAGGAAATCTAATCACAATATCAGGACCCTAAACTGAAACATATCTTTGCATAAAGATCAAAATTTTCTGTAGTTCTTAGGAGAGAATTATAAACATCTGTAATACAATAGAAATAACATTGTTTTGCTAAGCCAGGATATAGAATCTGAGAGAAAAGTAAATAGAAATTGCTAGGTAAAAGCAAAATGAAAACTGTAGAGCCAAATACTTTATTTCAATAACCTTGTGTTTTTAGTCCGTAAGCGAGGAACTATAGATTGAGGATCTTCAGGAGTTGTTAGCATCATAACTTGACCATCTGGAAAGAATCTCAAATACCTGCAAAAACATAATTACACAATGCAAACCTAGACAATATATCCTTTTCCTGTTTTTTTTTTCCCTGTTTGTTTTCTTTTAAAATCACAGAATGTTACACAGAAGGATTTAGAATTTAATTCATAATAGCATTTAAAAATACATTTCTTCACATATAACAGAAAAAAAGAGATCAGAAATCAAGAGAGTTATGAATATTGAAAGAGGGAGTTATGAAGAGTTACAAAGTTTTGTCACCTCTATCAAAGCAAGGTGGCTACTCTGGAATCAAAACTGACCTCAAGATTCTCCATTACTATCCACTGAGACCAATGCAACAAAATCTCTACTACAGTATCAGTACAGAATTAGTAATGTCATATGGGCTTTTTCAGGTCCTGGAACCTGATTACTTTTCAGAGTACTTAAGTAGTGTGCTAATGTTTGAGCCATCAGGTTCAATGGTTTCTATGAACAGTTTCCAGCCTCAGAAGGGACAGCAGAATTAAACAATAAATGCTGGGAGCAGCAAGATTAACAACAGCAAAAAAACCAGGCAGACGAAACAAATGGCAAAGCATTTACAGCAAGATGAGAAAGTCCAGCCTCTTGATTTTTACAGCTGATTACACATACCCTAAATGACTAACCTTGTATAATCACAAGTATTCTCTTTGCTGAATTGTGTCATGTGTTGTATTAGACATTTTCCTTTCCTAAAGCAAAAGTCATGTAGGGAAGGAAATCTGTAGATAAGTATTGATTGTCATAAGCCTTCAAGCTTTTGCCACATTACATGATTTAAGTGAGGATAAAACATGTTTCTAAGCTCATTTCTAATTATCATAGAATTCCATTATTAGATCTATTATTAGATTCTATTTCTAAAAACTATTCTCAAAAAATACACATTGCTTTACACACTGTAGCAGTCCCATTCAGTTTTACAGAATGATTATTGTCTGTGATAGCCAGGGGTGGACTTAAAGAACTTAAGAGAGAGAAACATTTCACTCACTCATTGTACTACAGCTCTACCTGTAATATTCCACTTGGTGCCATGCTCTATAGAAACCATCAAGAGACTGTTCTCCTTGACGTATGTATTTTGTCTTGCTGACATATACACCTACATAAAAGGAAGATATATGAACAAAAACTAAGCACATAAAATATTTATTATGAAAAGCCAATACTCTGAAACTTTTGAGTATGGTTTTGTTACTTAAATACATGGAAGTTTTTATTTTCGTCCCTTGCACCCTTCCCTTCTCTTGGCAGATATCTTCAAATTGAAATGCACAAACAAATTCAGATTAGGTCTAACAACAACATCATAAACGTCAAACCCACCTGACTGTTTCTGTCACACATAGTTACAACTATTTCCAAAAGTACAACTTACCATCAAATCGAACACGAGGCCTTTCCAAAAACATGTCCCTCCAAGATGCATATGGAACAAGTTTATTGCAGCTTCTGCCCCATATTTTCAAACAGACTTGATGCCAGATTTCAGGATCTCTAGTGAAAATGAGAAAAAAGCGAAGCCCATAACTTCCCTACAAACTCTGTTTAGCTTTTATGTATCAAAGTAACGCTCTCTTACTTAGTTTGGATGCAACTAAAATAAACTTTCTTGAACAAAAATAGCTCATTATTTAAAACCCTTGACTAATTTACTTAATCCTGGAGTGTTTGAAAGCCTTTTCCTCTTCCCAGTGAAACTGAAGAACTGAACAGTGTCATTTTCATCCAAGTACAAAACCACAACACCACAGCATCCTGGCACTTCTCTGCGTGGCTATATGAGCATGACAAGAGACCATATTTTGGAGACCTGAAACACTAGTTTGCAAACAAGGCAGAGCAAGTAATACTTCCTGCTAGATTTTTATTACAGCAAAGTCATCTATCTCACATACCATTTAGTAGTGTATTCAAAAACTGTGAGGAGCTTAACATGAAAATGCCCATGGGAAGGAAAAGCAGGACATAATAGTACAAAGAGAAGTTTCACTCTAGGTAAATTATCTACAATACCTGGCACAAATGTAAAATCCTCGACAAACAAGAGATAATTGCTCCAATGATCTTAGATCCAAGTCACTTGAAACCACCCATCGGAAAATGTACATTAGTACTTCCATAGGCAATGCTAAAAAGAGAAAAGAAATCCTTGTTAGATGGAACCTCTAAATCAACAGATTATTTATAATTAATATTAATAATCAACAGATTATTTAGAATTCCAGGTTTTTTGACTTTCCATTAAAAAATCCTACTTTTCACTTTGTAGTCCAATGCCAGAGAACAAAAAAAAAAAAAAAACCAAACTGAAAAGGTCACTATAGATTAGATGTGATGTCCATAAAGGATCCTTTTGATCCTTTTCAGCCTACTAACTTCTGAAGCAGATGTGATTTTTTAAAAGTTTTCTTTCTGCTGTAAAATAGTCAGCAAAAAAGATACTATAACACAGGACTGGCTGGGAATTAGAATATAAATCTAGAAACACCAGCTTTACTGCTCAAAGGACACATCTCCTGAGATCATTTTAGAGTAATGTCTGCAACATCTTGTCTTTATTGGTCAAAAAAGAAAATACATTTTCCCAAGTGTACAATGCACCAGTTATTAAAATAAAATAATGTTTAGAACCCTGCTTTCTTTATGTTTTGATTTGCTTCACTTACTTTATTTTCTTTCTTTGACCAGAACAAAGGAGTTCAGGCCAAGATTTCAAAGTGCAACTGATAACTTAGGATGCAGAACAAAGGTATCACTTTTTAAGAGAGATCATATCTCATATACACTCTCTACAATTTAGATCTCATAAGGAAGTCTCAGGATAACTGTCCTAGAACTGAAACACTGAAAGTCATTAACCTTCAATAGACTTTCTAGCTTTGCTATAGTCTCTCTGACCCTGAAAACATACTTGTTGCAAAAATCTCATGCAGAATCAGATAAAATCAAGAAATGTAAAGATGCATAGTCTACAAAACAATTGTGTCTTACTCACTTAAAAACTGTAGTATAATTGTATTTGCAAACCAAACCAAAAGAACTGGAAAGAAAACTGGAACATACTTACTTCAGCAAGTCCATTCCTAGAAGCTGCTATTTTTAGTATGTCTCCAATCCAGAAAATTCTACTCAGAAATACTACAAGGAAAAAGCTTGTGTGATAAAGACAAGATCTTGTATGACAACAAGATTTGTTTACCTCGTTTTAGTTTTTTCTCCTTTGTATCTAACTACAGAAGTAAATAAAGAGCTAATGGAAAATGTATGAACTCCTTCAAAGGTGGCTTTTGAATGAAGGAGACAAATGTTTTAATGAAGTGAAATGTCTATATAAATTCTGCCTCTCAACTCTTACAGTATATCTTAACTCTTACCTGAGATGTGGGTCTGGCTGACATAAACTTCAGGCTGACAAAGTTTGACTGAAGATTCCTGAAGAGTTAATTGCTGCTGGAAATCTGTCAGGAGATCTGCCATTTTTTCATCCTCTTTGCTATCCTCAACACTAGAAAAGGGGCAATGCCAACACTTAATATTGGACAAAACATACTAACAGATGTCCTCATCTTGGCATCATCCACTGCCATACTCTCATTCAATAGAGTTGTTTCCTGTACTTTTTTAAAGCAATCTCATTTCACCATACAATGAAACAACTACGTAAATATGATCAAGGTCATTAAGACATTGCTGAAATGCCTGAGACTAACAACTGGAGTTTTTTCATTAAATTCCCATCCCAGGTTTGGTTTTTTTTTTGTATTTGAAAGTTTTTTTTATTGAAGTCACTGAAGAATTTCTTGAGTTCATGAAAAGACAAATCCCATCTTTTACTTTTTCTAAGATATGGCATATGCAGGAAACAAAGTGTCATTAATGAAAAGTTGTATTTTGTAATCCTTCTCATGATGCAAGAGATTGAAAACAATAAAGGATTATTTTTCACACTTGTGTTATTCACTAAAGAGCGGGCGTTATTCACTTGCTGGGTTTATTCAATAGTACTGAAGGAAAACTACTTCTGTAGCTATTCTGTAAATAGGCAGAAATAATAAATTTCAAGAGCCAGAGCAAGATAGCAGAACAGAATCAATAAGCTTGCTACTTACCAGTAAATCTGAAGGATTACTAAGTGATAAAAGAACATTACCACATTAATAAAAGAAATCTAAATTTAAGTTGTATGTCATAATATGATCTTTAATAGTTGCCTGCTTGCTTGCTCCAAACAACCAGAAATGACATAGAACTCCTTGAACACATCACAAACCACTTTTTTTTCCCAGACTTGGTATACAAGCTAATTAAGAGATCTTCCAGTCACTTTTTAATACTATTCAATTCTACTCTAAACAAGATAATAGAATGAGTTGAGAATATAAGCAAGCAACTAGTAGACCTACCAATGGTTTTGAAGTATCATAGAGAAGACAATTATGTTTGGGCCTGTCCTAACTAAGACTACAATAAGATGTTGCACTGAACACACCTTCCTTTATTTTGATAGGTATGATGGTCAGTCCCAGTACCTACAGGCCACACTGTAAACTGTTTTTTCAAATCTAACTGTGTAATTTTTTTTTCTCATCAAGACTGTATGAAACACCTGCAACAGTAATTCAGAAAGCACAAACACCACAACTAAAATCTCTCCAAAAAATACATCTCTACAAATGCTGCTTTTAAACAGCAGAGTAACAATTGAGACTACCAGGTTCTTTTTCCCTCACTGCCAGAAAGTGCTGGGAACAGTACATCCATCTACAACCAAATAAAAATCCACAGAATTGTAGAATCATTTAGGTTGGAAAAGACCTCTAAGATCATCAAGCCCAACCATTAACGCTAACTGCCACATGTACACATTTTTAAAATACCTTCAGGCATGGTGACTCAACCTCTTCTCTGGGCACTCTGTTGAAGTGCTTGACAACCCTTTCTGTGAAGACTTTTTCCTAATACTCACTCCAATGCACACCCTGAGGGCATTTCTTCTCGTCCTGTCGCTTATTATTTGGGAGAAGAGACCAACACCTACCTCAATACAAACTCCTTTCAGGTGGTTGTAGCGAACAGTAACATCTTCCCTGAGCCTCCTTTTCTCCAGGCTAAACACCCCCAGCTCTCTCAGCTGCTCCTCACAGGACTTGTGCTCCAGACCCTTCACCACCTCCATTGCCCTACTCTGGACTTGCTCCAGCCCCTCAATGTCTTTCTCATAGTGAGGGGCCCAGAACTGGACCCAGCACTCCAGGTGTGGCCTCAGCAGTGCTGAGTACAGGGGGACAATCCCTGCCCTTCTCCTGCTGGTCACTCTGTTACTGATACAGGACAGGATGCCACTGGCCTTCTTGGCCACCTGGGTACACACTGGCTCATGTTCAGCCAACTATCAACCAGGATCCCAGGGTCCTTTTCCACCAGGCAGATTTCCTGCCACTCTGCCCCCAGCTTGTAGCTCTGCTTGGGGTTGTTGTGACCCAAGCACAGGACCCAGTACTTGGCCTTGCTGAAATCCACACAATTGGCCTTCGTTCATTGATCCAGCATGCCCAGATCTCTCTGCAGAGCCTTCCCATCCTCCAGAAGGACCACTCCTGCCCAACTTCAGGTCAGAGAGTCTTAATGGAGTAGAGAAACTGATGCTAAAGTAAGACAATAATCCTATAAAAATCAAGGTTTTTACATTACTATAGCGCATGATCCAGTAGTTTTCCTAGTGCACAAATGCACAGCAAAGATTTCATGCCAGCAACACATTCAGAAACGAAACTAATGGACATAAATAAAGCACTTAGTTCATCTTGCACTCTTCTGTATTAATTCAACAGCTGCATTGGAACTGTACTGTCCTGGGGCAACGAGACTCTACTAGTAATACCACAGGGACACGGTTGTGCTTTCCTTTTCATTGTCCGCATTAAAACTCCTGATTTTTGATGCAGCTATCAGAAGCACCAATGGCTGCTATGAGTAAGCAAGAATTTGGGAAGCTGTTCCATAAGCTTGTCTACATTAGGCTGTGGGGGCTGGAACAGAAGGTTTGGCCCTCCTTAAACATAAGTCTTGGACTCAAGTTACACCAGCCCTAAGTCACTACACATCTGCTGTACTGAGACTAGGGGTATTCTGATGCGTGTAATGATGAAAGACTAGACCACTCAGACTGCAATCTCTGAGCTTCTAAACGTATTGCTCTACTGAAAATGCTCTCGTTGGCTGTGTTAGCAGAACAACAGATTATTCCTTTGCTTAATTAAGATGCTTATTTTGTTAGTCTGAAGCTTTAATTAATCTTTTTGCCATCTACAACTTTGTACATTATCCTAAACGTGAAAATCAAAAATCAAAATAGTGACCAATGCTTTTTTTAATTAGTAACAGCATAACTATTTGTAATCCTTCCCCCTGATGTCAGCTAGCTCCAAACAAGACTGTAATTGTCTTCGAAAAATATAGTCTACTCAACTGAAAGCAGGTAAGTTTTCCAGATACTAAGAGACTTACAACTGCATATTACTGCAGAGTATTGATATCCTTTAGAAACAAAATATCATGTTTCAGTACTCCTATGCACTTAATTAGTAAAATTTCATACTTACCACCTCTTTCCAACTCCATCACCATCTGGGGACCGTGTATAGGTGATCTTAAACTCTATGTCAGGTACAAGCTGCATGGCTAGACGATAAAACTTGATGGCTGAAAATAAAGGTTTGATGTTCAAACACATGTGATGTCCATGCTAGCTTATCAATGCAAAGACTGTTTTCAGAGAGATGGTTTCAGCTAAAAGCACTAAAAAGGTGGAAAATGCCTTTGCCTAGGAAAGCCTGTTTAGTCTAAACTGTTAGGTTTAAATTCAGTACAGAAGAGAGGAACATTAAGTACCTGTTTTCAAAACAAAAAACCTCATGTACTTTTTCAGAATAAAGAGTTATCTCAGATGTGTTTCAGCTTTTACAGATTTACCTTAATTACAACAAATTCAACTATGGAGTAGAAAATTTTACGTTAAAACATTATGAACTCCCAATGTTGTTTGGTGCCTGGCACTTGCGAAGATTTCCTAACAAGCTGTAAAGATTTTAGACAGTAGATCCATAACTAGCCTAAGTCAAAGGAAAGAGAAAAAATATGCAGGTACCTTAAGTCTCTGGTACAGCAAAGACAAGCTTTCAGAAACATACAACACTACAAAGGTGAGAATGATGAATAAAATATTGTTGCAATTTTAAAATTTCAACAATAGATGTAAAATATATCAATTTCTCTATGGAAATCCCTGGAAACTAAAGAAGGCACAAAAGCAAGCCACCCAACACACTGAGGATGAAGAAGGCAGCCTTGTCACAAAACTGTGGGACGTGAAGAAAAACCTGACAACTTGGGTTTTGCAGAGTTTTCTCACACAAACACAGAAAATACTTCTGCCTTTAGCATTACAATGATCCTACAAACACTGAGTAGAGAAAGAGGTTCAGGAACATCACTGTGGCAACAAACTGTTATTTAAGCTGCAGAATGTCTTCCTTCTGAGTCGGCTCTGTGAATCCTTGTTAATTTAAATGAATTTGATGTATGCACATTCAATCTATTTTAATACCAGTAGTAAAATCATGTACGCATGTTTATGCTTCTTTGTATTCCCACACAGTGATACTAAGATCAGAGGGCAATTCTTTTTCAGCTTGGACTCTTAAAATCAAAACTCAAATAAAACATCAGTGAGTGTGGAGCTCAGAATTTGATGAGTCTGAGAAACTCGAGTTTGGGGGTAGTAAATGTTCGTGTTTCCTTGAGTTCATATCAGGGCCAGTGACTGACAAATAGTATCCTTTTGACTGCTGAGGACTGGAAATACCAGCAGCCAGCTAAATACAGATCAGTCTCAACTTTAGCATTTAATCTCGCAGACAAGGCCTCTACTGTACTTAAGCAAGAACAAGCTGCAGCACATAACTGTCTCACAAACATCAGGTATCAGCAGATTTCAGAGGCAGGCTTGGATTCTGGTGACCTGGGCCAGGTCAGCAAATAAAAGTGTGGTCTGAAAACAGATGTCCCAACATGTGCTCAGTAATATATCTGTGTCTGGTTTAGGACCATGCCTCTAAGGTCTCATGGATCTATGTGTAGAAATAGCTCCATTTAGTTTCTCTAAATCTCAAATCAAATTCAGCTGAGAAAGATGAATTCAGATTCATGCAATCCAGATGTCTGAAACACTTCTGTGAATGGAACTGTTAGATATTACTATTTCTTTGCTGCTATGTTTAACATACAAGGAGTGCACTGAAACAGATGAAGCCATAGCTTTCATTTTATATACACAATGTTTAAATAGACTGCTTTCCTCATCTTTTTTTAAAATTTATTCAGAAAGAACCTTCACAATCTACTACATGGTTTCCTAAATATTGTACCAGATTTTTAGTTTTGACATTTTTTTTTACTGTGCATTTAATCTTTTATCGAACACCCACCATATCTTAGCCTAAAGTAATTTCACCCTGTAAAAAGACGTAACAAGTTAGAAACTGAGACAACTGATTTTATTAACTACAAGGGACTCATATTTCTCTCAGTTAATATGAGATATGAAACAACAACCAGAAATCCCTCGAAAATGAAAGAAAATTCCCATGGTGAAGTGGAAATTTTGTATTCAGCAGGTGGCTGAGTTCAGGAGCTTACAGAGTTCTCTCCGATTTCTGTATCTTAACTTATTTTGCACCTGCACTTTAAACATGGTGGCCAAACTCTCTGGTGGATGAGCAGGATGGCACATACATTTTGTTTCACTTTCTTTCTCGCATAAAAGAAACAGAAAATTAGTATCTCCACTACTGACCTACAGGACTTGGAAGTTAGGACACACTTCTTACTCTCTAGACTCTGAAAACCGAATACGAGTAAGAAAACTTTGAATTTCCTTTTTTACTAGTGCTGATAGCAAGAGTGCAGGTAAGCAAGCCAAGCACCTTAAGTATTTACGAAAAACCTCAAAGACTACCAGATTTGAATGTTCACTGCAGGAATTCTTGAAAAAGCTACTTTAGCATGCTGTGTTAATCAAAAAACAAACAAAAACTCCCAAATCCAAACAGGCCTCTCCACAAAAAAAAAGCACCAAAAATCCCCCACAACTAAACAATAAAGCATCAAAGCATTCCACAGATTAAGTAGTTTTGTTGACAGTGGAATGATGAGAACTGTGAGCACAGGAAATATAGTTTATTGCCTTGATTAATTATTATGCTAATTTCAAGTTACAGAAGTCACATAAAGAGGCAGTCTAAGATACTGTTACTTTGCCGGAAAGCTAGAAATTCCTTCCTTGATGTCATTTTTGCTTTACATCAGCCTTAGAAATGTGATATGATGGTTCCTTCTATAGTATATTTGTTTGCTTATCTGAATGACGGAGCTCTCAAACCACTGTTAGCCCCCAGTTTATGTTCACTGGCACCATGCAGATTTGCCCACAAACCACAGATTTCTCTACAGTAAGGGTGTTCATTGTAGACTTCATATTACCTTCATAAAGGGCCCCATTTCGTTCTTCTTCCACTGCCTTCAGGAAAAGCTCTTTTGCCTGCACAATAAATTACACAGAGCACTTCTTTAATTCCTTATAAATACAAGTGCAATGTCACTTGACTTAGAATTATTTTTGATCTTACCTACTGTACCTGTATCAGAGTCCATAAATAGAGAAGACATACTCATGCGCTACAAGGCATAACTGAAATTCCCAGTCAAGAAACTATCTATATTCCTGCTGCTCGCCCCTTACCTACAGTCTTTCAGAAAGCAGATTGTGAAGGTGACACCAAGGCAAACACAAAGACTTGAAAAATCAGTGTAGGATTATGTAGACATTAGTATGGAGATAACAAGATAATAACCTCTGCTGTTTCTCCAGATTTAATTTAGCATTCGCTTTTAGAAAAGTTATAGTGCAACAGTAACACAGATAAATAAAATCTCAAAACTATGCATATTTTTCTGTACCTTTTCCTCTTTTGCTATCTCCTGTTTTCCCTTGGCATCAACAGACTTTAGCCCAGGTTCTCTTGATGACGCTCTGCATGGCAGAGTTTCCAATCCACTAGAACTCACACCTGGGGCAAGCTCAAACATCCACTGAGCTCTGAACATCTGGAGCTCTGCCTAAAAAACATGATTAATTCTACATAGTATCACATATTCAGACAGTATATCTTCTGAAGAGAAATGATAAAGTACAAACACAAAAAAGAATTTCAAAACTATGGTTTATGTTTCCAAGTCTTAGATGGCTTCAGTGAATTTAGGCACAGACAGTCAGCAATTGTTTCATGGTAAATTAAAACAGAAAAGTGCAGAAGTACTTGTTCAGTCTCATTCAATAACGAAAGTGCTTTTATCTGGACTGTTCACCTCAGAAGAAAAACAGATGTTTCAATAAGTGGTTGTTAGTACTGTGGTTATGACCTAAGATTCCATGGAAAAGTGATCTTTCCAGACATGATCATGTTTTTTCTTGTTTATGTAGAATTATCATAAACAAGAAGTCAATCAGCTCTTAAAATTCAGAAAATACAGATTTTTGTACACAAGCATTCTAAGCTATCTAACATTCAAGATCATCATTTATATAATATACAAATAAGATCTTACTCCTTTCTCTTTTAAAAAGTATGGAGTACACGCTGTGAAATAATACAAGTTACAATTCATGCCATGCCTTTTTTTTCAGCATCTTTGAAGTTACACTTTACATGTCTCTTGCAATCATCACAACTTCTGGGGAGCAACTACATAGAAATCTAGTCTTGTAGGAGAACACACTTTTCTATTACACTGCTTTTATCAGCTTCCTGGTCCACTAGAGAGTGACAGCCCTAACTGGAATTTGATCACAGAAACTGCTGTCCAAGTTCTACAGTTCTTCAAAGAAACTCCAGATCTGTCAGAAGCTTTCTTTTCATCTACACAGATAGCTGAAGAGTGAATTTGACACTTGGAACACAATGCAAAATTTATCTCACTTTTGGAGGGGCAGACAGATTAAGCACTTGTTAGATCAACTAAATGGTACCTAAATGAGGATAAGTGATGCAGTTTAAATCACAGCAGTACTATGTTTGTAAAAACTCACTAGCAGGAGAGACATACCTGAAGATTTGCTTCACCAGATCTTTCACTGTCATCGGTTCTTACCAAATCAGCGTGACAATCTTCTTCAGCTTCTGCCTAGTAAAGAGCAGTCAAATGTGATTATAGGGCCTGCATGAAGTTCCTACAGCACATTCATAAAGAACAACTATCATGGCCACACATTGAAAAAAAAAAAACAACTAAGTATACTTCCCTTTCAATGATAAAAATTAATTTTAAAACTAATGAGATCAGTTGTACTTCCATATTAATGAAGTTCATATTCAATTAAGATAGGTTTTACATTTTAGAGACATTAATCCAACACAGATTAGTTGTGTATCACTTGAAGGCTTCCATGCTGCAATACACTGGCATACCTGACTAAATACACTGTATCTATGTCAAAGCACAGAGCAAAAGCTTCAGTATTAAACAATAATGTGCTTTGTCCAAAAATTAAAATTTAATCACTATATTCTCCTTGTAAAGATAACCAGTAGTTTTGATTTGTTTAACATTTGCAAAAGCGCTTTGAATAACAATAGATACTTTACATATACATGTGAAACTAAACAAGGAATATATTGCAAAATAAAATAAAATGCTAGCATGAGAGCTTGACAGTTGGTTTTATTTACAGTACAGCTGTGCAACAGGTTAAACAAATAAAACCTGAAATAAGACCTTTGACTAAACCTAACACGGCTCTACAAAGGAAGTTAAGCCAGCTAATTGAAGAGGAAAACTTAAAAATATGTAAAAATGACATAAAAAAATAAACTAATTATCATAGTGAAATATACTGAGATTGATGGAGTCTATATTAAAACAGAGGAAAACTATTTTTGATCATTAGTAACAAGCCACTACAATGACAACAACAGCAAGATGCCAGTAAGGGGGGAAAAAACACACCAAAATCTCAACTAAGACATTTGTTTAAAGTTCTTCCTGCAGCTGAAGCAAACCAGTTTTTCTACCATTCTGCACTGAATGTAGAACTATAGTTCTGCAAGTAGATAATGCAAAGTGAGATTACAAGCAGGCAAACCTGACATTAATATTATCACAACTACTTAAAAAAGTTTTATTTCCCACTCCTTCCTAAAGTACTCTGTACAAGAGTACTGAGTACTTGAGAGACTTCAAGTGACATTCTGTCAGTGAGATTCCACCAAGCACTCAAAAACAAATCTCTACTTCTTGCACAGTCAAAGTGCAGAAATTAAAGCATTCTTGTACTTCAGAAAATTTATACCATTTTTAGAGCACCTGGAAGTTCTGATCAAATCACAGAATACTAGCAGCCATAATGGGAAGGCAACCTTTAATCTCTCTATCTTGGTGACAAGCACTTTCCTGGAGTTAGCACATGTCTTCAGATTCCCTGACGACCATAAACTTACTGGTTTCTTGTCTGTAAAAGTGTTTTCACTGATGTTTCAGATAATTTATTGTTAACAACTGATAGACATGGTTGGCTGGCTGAAGATAAACAGATATTGCATCTATTTCTACATTCTCACTTTTAATTTCAGTACATTTTTAATTTCCCAGTGGAGGAAACAGGTGAGCCAGAACACTATAAAACACTAGTGACATTAAGTCTCAGTGAGGAGTAAATAACTTGGAAATTTCATGGGCTTTGATTCCAGAATTTAATCGCAGGCAGTTAATGTCCTATGAGTTGTGACAGTCCTACCACATTACTAGCATCCAGGAATATTTTGTTGGCCAAGCAGAGCCAGCCTAGGAATGAGCTAGTTCTGAAATGGGTGTCTGTAAGTGCCTTATAATGGCATTGGGCTGACAGAAATAAGGCCGAATTCTGTCTGTGTAGAGTGCAAGTCTTCTGTTTTGCAGCTGAATTCTGTCCAGGCAGCTCTCCAGTCCGGGCAGAATAAGCCTGGTTTTATCTGCAAAATGCAGAAATTAGCAATTTCCAAACTAAATCAACACACTATCTTCTTGTGCACAAAGCCACGCCCATTAAAACCTTTAACTCCTGAAGTCTGTAAACAAACTGATTTAAGCGCTGAAACTACTTAGAAGGTTAGGAAGCTGGATGAAGTTTACCTCATTCAAAAACTTTATATTTCACTAATCTGTTCAACTCTTGATTTTCAACCCCTCCTCTCCATTCACCTGCCCTACTTCTACTTCTTCATTTCTGAGTCACAGTCAGACATGGTAGTGGACCAACCACATTCAAAATGCCATATCAAATGTCTGTCTTCTGGCAGTAGTAGCAGCCTAAGTGGCCAGCCCTCTAAATTTACCAGTAAAGCAATTAATTCACATGGCTATTGCATAGGAATGAACTAGAAAACTGATGTCTATTAACAACTTTTCCACTATTCACTTGACCTGCTGAAACCCTACGATTTTGCTAGGACAAGTGAGTAAACATAAGTATTGTGAAGCAAGGACCTTCACCAGCAGACAGCTCATGAGATCACACCTAAAGCACTTCACAACGTGTACAAATTGGCTCCTTGCCCTCACTCTGAGAACACTTGTGTTGTAGTTATAGCTTCTAAAATTCATAGAACACTGTGCTCTAACTGCTACTTAGGGGATAAATCTAGATTGTTCATCGTTGTGCTGCTGGCCTTTCTTCTGATACAAGTCAGCTGTCACATGGAACAGTGACTTCATCCTGATTGAAAGGAAGACATCGTACTGTGTACTGGCTGACTGGCTTCATTAATTTTCCATGAGGAAAGTAGTAGTCTGTCAAGTCACCAAAAGGTAACATGTCAAAAGTAAGTATCTGATTTAGACTGCAACTCCTAAAAAACGAAGTCAGCTGAGTAGATTCAATTCTGATTTGCTTGCAAAGCTTTAGAAACCATTTGCCAAATGCAGAACTAGTTTATTTGCACAGTTCAGTTTTGTTTTGCAATCAATAATTGCATGCTGATTTCCTCAGAGTACATTAACCGCTCACTAAACTGTCTGTAACATCAGGTCGTTTAATAGTTCTGATCTCTGATTCAGCAAAATAAAACCAAGATCAGAAACAGTTCAAAGCTGAGTGTCACCAGTTGAACAGGGCTGTGTTATGTGTGAACCATACAGAACTCAGGGAGGAGCAAGCACAGCAAAGCAGAACAGTGACTGCCAGCTAACGTTCCTCTTGGTTTTATAAAAAAAATGAGAAAGCCACCCCATTTTTCTGTAAATGTGGTAGAAACAACACTCTGATCAAAAATAAAGAGTTTTTATAACTGTGGTGAGACATTTTAACAGCTCCTGTGTGATATAAATGGTTTAACTTTGAATGATCGAGTTCTCATCATGGATACTTGAATCCATATTGAGGCGCAGTCAATAAAGCAATGCTGAATCAAGGAGTATTTCTGATATGTTAAATGACAAACTCGAGTCCCTGGCCCACGAAGTCCTTTAAATTACTGAGTGATTTTATGCCGCCTAATTTTTGAGGGAAGAAAAGGAAAGGAAGGACACGCTCCCCTGTAATGACACAGGGATTTTGTCCGCGCGCTCCTACGGAGGGCTAGATCGCTCCAGAACCCAGCAGCCCCACTCATCAAACTCCTCTGCGGGAGGCGGCCGCGTCTCGCCACGGTGGGGCGGGATCACGGCACGTTTCCCACAGGCATCGCCCGGTGCCCGGGGGCGGGGAGGCGAGCAGGGCTGGGCTGCCTGCCAGCAAATCGGCCAGGGGGCCGCTCCCACACACACCCCCTCTANGGGCGAACCAGCCAGGTCAGAGCGCCGCCTCCCGCGCGGCCGCTACGACGCGCGACCGCACAGACTCCCCACCCCAGTGAGCACCGCGGCCCGTGCCGCTTCTACTGCCCGCGGCGGCGCGGTGCAAGGCCTGCTGGGGAGCGTAGTCCGCGGCGCGGAATACCAGGGGAAGGGCGGCAGAGCAAAGGCTGCCGGGAACTGTAGTCTCCGTGAGTAGGAATCCCGGCAGGCACGATCCCGAGGGCGGGAGTCGAGGTAAAGAGGCGATGTCCGGCAGCCTCGATATCCGTTATGACTGTGGTTGGGCCGGGACCCTGGCACAGACAAATTGCCGACGAGGTAACGGGAGAGCGCTCATTGCTGCGGCTGTGGAGATAACAGCGGTGCCGAGGCCATTGAATCTCGTGGCCCTGGTCATTTGCCCGTCCAGTTCAGTGAGTGCAGTTATCACGTACTGTCAGCACACGCCTTGTCAAGTTTTCTAAAATTGGACGAAACCTATTTTTTTTAAGCATATCACAGTCTTTTTGTTCCAGAAGAAAACCACGTGCATGGATCTGTGAATCTCTGTGCATGTCTGCCGCCGTGAGCGTTTTCAGGAGGAGGATGAGGAGGCGTGTGTCTTCTCTGGAGGGGTAGGTGAGCGCTCAGGCTTAGGCAGCGGGGGCAGGAAATGGGGATGCAAGGGCTGTGGGAGCCGGCATCGGCAGTGGGTTTCAGATCTAGGTGACTGTAGAGCTGCTCTGCAGAGAGGAGAGAGTGAGAGGCAAGGGGGCTGCCCGACAAGGCCGGGCGCCGATCCCTGGCCGAGCAGCCGGAGGTGGGCGGGAGCAGGGGTGCTGCTGGCGTGCTGGTGAGATGTGGGAGCAGCTGAGATGACACAGCATGACCACTGAGGTTTTGAGATGGGCTGCTCATGGCTACAACTGGTTAACATTAGTGCTGCTTCTCCTTTGAAGTTGGAGTCAAAGATGATTTTCTCCTACCTGGGTGTGCCTCTTCTTAGGTATTAAATGTTACATATTAGTAAAAAATCCTTTACTGTGAGGGCGGTGAGGCACTGGCACAGGTTGCCCTGAGAAGCTGTGATCTCCCATCCCCGGCAGTGTTCAAGGCCAGTTTGGGTGGGGGTCTGAGCAACCTGGTGTAGCCAAAGGTCTCCCTGCCCATGGCAGGAGGGGTTGAAACTAGATGATGTTTAAGGTCACTTCAAATCCAAATAATTTTATGATTCTGTTGGGAATGAAAAAGCCTTGCCTGTAACAACAGAAAAACGGCATCCTGTGGCTGTCGCTGGGCTCAGTGCTAACATGTAATTATGCACGTGGGATGTAATAATTCAAGCAGAAATCTCATGTAAGTGCACACTGCTCCTCCTGGCTTCACTGAGAATCATGCCTGTCTGTTGGATGGAATTTGAGTCTTTATTATATATTCGTGTAAATATAAAGATTAGTCTCTGACTAGATGGGGTGAGGGGAGGCACCCAGAGCTTTGTTTTTCCTCGCACCTGTTTTAGCAAATGAATGTCTTGTCCTACACTGTAGTCCTGAATTACAGCACCAACTCATCCTGTCTTTCCAAACCCTGGGAATTAACTCTATGCTTTACTTTTAAAACCTAAGGGATGAAGTGTAAAAAGAAGCTGACGCTTCTGAATCACTGTTACAGTCCTGGATAATCAATTGTTTTAGAACAATGTTTTTGTTCCTTGTTTGCCTTTTACTGCCTTTCCTGTTATGTCTTAGGCTGACCCTGTCAGAGCTGCTGGTGCGTGGGTGAGGAAGGCACAGGCCCCTCTAGAAGCACTTAAAATGTCTATATTCTTCCCATTTGTTCACAGTTTGGTATTTCTGCATTCTAGTTTTGTTGTTTAAACTTTTCTCTGAGATGTGAGAGAGGCCCATCAGTGTGAGGCTTGTGTTTGTTCGGCTGGGTTTTGTTTTCACAGAACTGTTAGGGTTGGTAAAGGTCCTCTGGAAGTCATCTAGACCAACCCCCTTGCCAAGGCAGGGTCACCTAGAGCTGGCTACACAGGAATACGTCCAGGGTGGGTTTTTAATGTCTCCAGAGTGGGAGACTCTGCGACTTCCCTGGGCAGCCTGTCACCCTCAATGTTAATGGAACCTCATGTGTTTCAGTTTATGGCTATTGCTCCTCATCTTGTCACTGGGCACCACTGAAAAGACTCTGGCACCGTTTTCTTGGCACCCACCTTTGAGATATTTCTACGCATTAATGAAATCCCCTCCCAGTCGTCTCCAGACTGAACAGGCTCAGCTCCCGCAGTCTCTCATAAGAGAGACGCTCCAGGGATGGTTTGGTGTGGGTTTTTTTCTCGTTAACACCCACCTCAGCGCCCCCTTTGCGAGGCGCCCGGTGCGGCTCCCCCGGCCGCAGTCGTAGGGCGCTGTCCCCCCGCGGGGAGCCCCGGCGGGCNCGGGGGCCGGGGCCGCGCCATGGGCCGAGCGAGGCCGGCGCGGGGCCACTGTGGGCCGCAGCTGCTCCGCGGGGCGGCGGGGCCGCGGCGCCGCCATTGCGGGCCTGTCCGCAGGCCGGGCCCGAGCGGGGAGACGCGTCCGCGGTGAGTCCTGACGGGCACGGCGGGCCGGGGGACTGTGCGGGACCCGCGTTGCCGTACAGCGAGGAACCGGAGCGGGGGTACTCGAGTGTACAGGGGCCGAGGCTGGGGGTCGGTGCTGCCGCAGCGCGGAGGCCGGGCAGGAGCCAGAACGTGGCCTGAGCGGCGGACCCGCCATCGCACATCTGTCCCTGTCTTGGTGTGCAGGTCATGGGGCATCCCCAGAGCCCCGTCTAACTAACGCGGCAGCTGCTGGGACCGCACCCATGGACACCCACGGCTTTGAACCGCGCCTTTCTCACTGCTTCCTGCTAGTAATACCTTCGAGTAATTGCCACAGCACAGGACAAGTTTCAAAAGGCACATGCTGTTTGTTTACGGTCTGCCTTTCTCAGCTGTGGCGGAGTGAGCCAGTTTCGCTTTCAGTTCTCGGGGCCTCAGCGCTTTAAACCGGAGTGAATGCGTATTTGAAGGGTTCATAAGCGAAATAGTAGGTTTGAGTTGCATTTAGTTAGAAAGCACTTTCGATATATTGAATTAGGCTTGCTGTTAAAGGCGTTTTGCTATTTGATTTATGTGGGGAAAAAAGTGTATAGGTGAGATAGAGTCTGAACACGGTGTTACAACACGGTGGAAATAAAGGGTTAACATTTTACTCTTTAGTATCAGCACACCTTTTACTTTAAAGTATTTTTGTAGTTTATATTTACGTCCTCTGACAATGTGAATTTGTATAGACTGTACTTTTAGATTCGATGATACATGTTGTAGCTCTGCAGACTGCCTGTCGGAGACTCAGGCTCTTCTCAGTAGTTTCAGTGGGACTCAGGCGAAACAGTCTGAGGGCCGAGTAAAATAGGTTTTTAAAACAATCTTGCTATTAAGTTCAACAAGAAATGATGCTGATTGAGTTAACCAGAGAAGACTTCATTTAGGTTTTGTTAGTGGGTTTTCATACAGGTGGATTTGTGCTTCCAGGGGAGCTCTGTGCATCCAGGTGTATTTTTTAACATGAATTCCTCACTGAAATAAGTGTTCTCTGACTGGTTTGGTTTTTTTGTTTTTCATTTCGTTGAGGTTTTTTTGGTTGGTTAGTTTTTTGGGGTTTTTTTCTGTTTTGTTTTGAGTTATTTGTTGGTTGGGAGTTTTTTGTTTGTTTTGGGGTGTTTTGTTTCATTTGGGCATGGGGGTTTTTTGTGTTTTGGTTTTTTGTTTGGTTTTGGATTTGGAGGGCTTTTGTTTTTTGGGATTTGTTTTGTATGTTTGGGGTTTTTTGGGTTTGTTTGTGTCTGTTTGGTAGGATTTTTTGTTTTGTTTTGTGGTTTTTTGTGTGTGTGTTTTTTTGTTTTGTTTTTGTTTTGTTTCTCTACTCACTTTTGTTCCTCAAAAATATTTCAATTAGTCTGTTTTGGTCATATTTCACACCAGAGCTGGAATTGCAAAGATAATTGCAATATCAAGTTTTGTGAAAATTAGTGGCTGTGGGAAAGAGAGGGACTTAACTTAGTATCCTCAGTAAGGAATAAATAGTTATGTTCACCACTTCATCTGTTCAAGAGACATCAGTCTATCCAGCCATTGGTGATTATTGCTAGTAGTGTTAAACGTTTTTTGTTTCGCTGTGGTTATCAAATATGAAGTAAGGGTGCTCCTCCACTCTTCAGTCACAGTTCCGTGAAAGGGATATGTGAATGGTAAATCAGGGACAGCATAGGAGTCTGAATTTTAAGACATCACAGCTGTTAGGATCACAGTTTCAGAACTCTGTCATCTGGGCAGTATGTGCAGAAGAGTCCACAAGTCCTGTCTGTGTTGATTTGTAATTATTGTATGAAATTGTTTGGATATGAATAAATGGTAGCTTTTCGGTCTACAAGAACGTGCAAGACAATGTCATTGTTTGGAATATTGTTGCCAAGGATCTGAATAAAGGCTTCTGAGTTGCCATCCAGTCACTGACCAGTTGGAGTAAGCAGGTTAAAGCTTTTTAACCTGGATGTAGACTACTGAACATAGCTTTTATGCTATTCAGGTGCACAACCTGAAAACCAGCCAAAAATGAATTGGCGCTCCAAACTGCTGCTGTTACAGACAGGCTCCATGTTCCTTGGCAAATAGTACAAAATGTGGAATTAGGTCTCTAATGTGAGGTGCTCAGTCTTGGTTGTCTGTACTCATCAGTGTGTGGAAAGAAACAGGTACTGCTACAGGGCAATTCCTCCTGCCTGAGACACTATCCAGTGTCTGAAATAGATTTAGAGACATTGCACAATGGGTAAATTGTCAAAAGGTCTAACTTCAAATTTCTTGGCCTTTATTTTTGTATCAGTATTAGTAGGGCTAGTCGGCTTAGAAGATGGAGAATAAAGGATGTTCACAATTTCTTGCATCTACAGAATTGTGGCTCTGCATTGATGTCAATTCATAGTTCCACTAACATAATCCCATTACTTCTAAAATCATAATACGGCTTTGTGAAATAAGGGAGATATAAGACTACTACCAAAAAAATTGTGAAAATGTAGTTAAAATACACATTACGAAAAGCAAATGTCACAAGCCATGAATATTGTTTTCTTTTTAAGAGGTGAAGAATGAGAGAATGCAGTCACCAAACCTTCATTGCAGGGGAATTCTGTTTTATTGCAAATGTGTTGTTAGTTTACATAGAATAGATTACATTTTCTCTAAACTGTAGTGGAGGAAATACCAGCATCAGTTACATTAAACTAGAAACAGTAAGTTTTTGCTTTATTTTCCATCAGAGATTCTGTGGATGCCCCATCCCTGGAAGGATTCAAGGCCAGACTGGGTCAGACTTTGAATAACCTGGCAACCTGGGTACTGGAAGGTGTCTCAGCCCATGGCACAGGGGCTGGAATTAGATGATTTTTAAGGTGCCTTCCAACCCAAACCATTTTATGATTTTTTTTTTTTTTTGGGTTGCTGTAGTGTCACAGCAAAAGATTGGATAGATAATCTGATGTAGTCACTACTTTTTTAGCAATAGGGTCTTCAGCAACAGCATCTCCCATCAGGGCTGCCTGCAAGTTTTCTGTAGGGTACCTTTAGCTTTAGAATGGGACTGGCTTTGGGGATTATACCCAGTTACATCCAGATACAGGCTGACTCTTTCTGGTGAGAGACTAGGACCAGTGTTTGTGTGTGGCTGACAGGGACTGTTCTCTTGGAGGAGAGTGGAGTCTGCAAACAAGCAATCCCAGAAGGGTACAGAAATCAAATGTATTATGTTCTGTGCTTTCAGACCAAAGGCTAAGTCTTGAAAACATGATTCCTGCAACTGTTCACACTGTCCTGAGTGCTCTATATTTATGCTGCCACAGAAAGAACTGGTTACACTCGGAGGAGAAAAAATACAGGAGACACCAAGGACTGAAATGCGCTTGCAGTTAAAGTATCCTCATCATGAATAGGTACAAAACTATCAGACAGCTTGGTGATGGCACCTACGGCTCTGTTCTCCTAGGGAGAAGCATTGAATCTGGTGAGCTGATAGCCATTAAAAAGTAAGTGTTTTCATACATTACTTAATAATGCATAGTCCAGGTTTTTCCTTTCTGGGTACGCATCAACTTGGTCATGCTGGTTCGAGTATTTCACATTCTTTGCAGCTTTTTAATATGGAGTTGTATTTGGGCAGCATGAAAAAGGTCCTTGTGTCCTCCAAAGCCTGAGCAGGAGATTGAGCAGGAGATAGAGTGTGAGATATATAGGCTTATTGTGTAATAGCACTCTGCTGCTTTGGAATCTACAGCCGTTTTGCTGCTGCTTACCTGGAACATATATTTTGTAGTCTAATTTTCAATGGAATGTTAATACTGCAGTGATAATTAACACAACTGATCTCATTGTCCATTATCTGTATCTTTTATGCTATTACATATTGGTCTTTTCAGCTTAAGATTTTCTTGACATTCCTTGAGAAATTCACTTGATTTTCTCTTTTACTTCAGTTTGTAAATGGCTTATTTGTCCTAGCTGTGGTAAGAGACAGCTGTAAAGCATTGCAGGCACCTTCCTGAATTACCAGCCATGACCATGACAAGGGACAGACTTGTCAAAAGAGCTTTTAGTACAATGTTGTCTTGTATGAGCAGTCAATAGCTGGCTTTATCAGCTTTCTAAATCCCCTGTGCTGAGGGTGTTTTGCCTGTATCAGACCTTGCTAGAAGCACCTTTAATTTTCAGTTTGCAATATGGGAAAAACTCTGAAAAATCAGAGCAAGCCAAAATTATTCTCTTGGCTTAGGTATTCATGCCAGTCCTTTGTTTAAAACAGAATTTGTCCGGTAACTGAGTGCACAAGAGAGTAACTGCAAAAACACTGCTAAAAAAAAAATCCAGACCCCTTAATGACTTGAAGAGCTTGTAGTTCTTAAACTACTCTCATTGTAAGAGCCTGGAAACTTGCTACAATAATAAGTAATACTGAATTATCATTAAAGGCAAAGGCTCACATCTTCAGAGAGTGCCTAACTCCCTCTGAAATCCAGACTCTACAGAGCTGAGTATTTTTGTAAATTTTAATCTGTGATCTTCTGTGTGCATGTATGTGTGAGCCTTTATCCTTTTGGTCCTAAGGCATGGAGTTATGTCTCAAAGAACCGAGTGGTAATCAAAGTGCGTATGAACACACGGGACCGTATGTTACACACAAATACTGTGTTCAGAGTTACAATCTGGCTTAGGAGAAAACTGCCACCCAGTTTGTTTCTGTTAGAGCAGAGTTGCTTATAAGCTTGAAGGGGAAGGCAGAATTCGAAAAGCAGTTGGCGTGATAGATACACCTTGCAAGGGAAGGAGAAACAGGGGGAGTAGTAGACAAAGGAAAATGTGGAAATACAGCAAGATACTGAAATCAAAAATAGAGAAGAGGGGCAAGGAAAATATGATAAAATTGGAGACCCAGTGAAGTGATTGGATCTTCCTTTGTTTTGTTTCAAAACCTTCCTCTGAGTTGTTTATAACTGTCAAAGCTACCCTTGTTATTTTTACAGTTAGACTGCATTCTACTACATTGTTATACCAGAAAGAAAAATAGCATGCCTGGGTTTGTTGAAGGCTCTGAATTATTTTCAGCAAGATACCTCTCTACAGAAAAATGCAATCCTGTGTAGTAGTAATTATTATTTGACAGTAATTCTATTTGAGTGTGTATTCTAGTAAATCAACTTGACTATACCTTTTCTAGAGATGTAAAGTTTTTTGACAAAGGACCTAGCATCTTACATTTTGATGGAGGAACTGAATTGTTAAGATGCTTAAGTGAGGCTTTTGGTTCTAACAGCTTATGTTTTCAATGCATTAGTCATTATTTTCCCCTCTACTTTTGTAGAATGAAGAGAAAGTTTTATTCCTGGGAGGAGTGCATGAACCTTCGAGAGGTTAAGGTACTTGTTTTTTTCAATGGTTGGCTTCAAATTAAGACGATCACTGTCACATTTGGGGGTATCATCAATTTCCTTACAACTCTTGTGTCAAAACACTACTCCCAAAGTGAGCTGTAGCATATGACATTACAGTTCTGTTTGCTGGCTCTGCATTGGAAGGGAGTGTCGGTAGTCTTATAAAAATACTAATGGAAATTCTGTAGTCTTACAAAAAATATTTGGTTGTAGAAAGCTGCTTCCTTCCTGCAGTGAGGGGTGTGTGAGTGAGAGCTTTCCTGTCACAACACCTAGAGTTGATTGGTGCTTGTTTTTCAGAGCTTGAGAACACATGCATTTTGCGCAGCATTAACTTTTGTACGTGCAGTTGCTTCTCTATAGTTGGCTTGGGGACAGACATACAGCCTGAAATTCTGATGCTGACGAAACATTGGTGGTAGGCTCTAGGGACCTCCTTAATTAATAGTCAGCACTGAAAACATGCAGATAACCTAGGTCATTTTTCTTATGGTGCTATTTAAAAATGGACATTGAATACACTGAAAGTCTAAAAAAAGAAGGAAGCCTCAAGTTTGCTAGCTAGGGTAGAGTTAGTTTTCTTTGTAGCAGTTTCTGTAGGTTGGTGTTTTGAATTTCTGACCAAAACAGTCTTGACAACATAGGCATGTTTTAGTTATTGTTGAGCAGTGCTTTCACAACCTCAGGCCTTCTCTGGTTTTCGTGCTTCTCTGTCAGTGAAAGGCACCTGGGCAAAAGTCTAGGAGGGTTCTTAGCCAAGACAGCTGACCAAAGGGACATCCTGTGTGACATTGTGCTGAGCAACAAAAGCTGGGGAGAGGAGGAGGAAGCAGGAGACCTTCAGAGTGATGGCTTTTGATTCCCAAGTAATCATTACATGTGATAGAGCTCTGCTGTACTAGAGGTGGCCAAGCACCTGCCTGCCCATGGGAAGCAGTGAATGAATTCCTTAGTTTGCTTTGCTTGCATGCTTGACTTTTGGTTTACCCATTAAACTTTCTGCCCTTATGATTATTTTCCCCATCCCACTTGAAGGGCTGAACAAGCTCAGCTGCCCGCAAAAGTTAATCCACAATACCAAGGAAGACTTTCCAGGGTTGTTTTTAGTCTTGACTCTAACCTGACTGTTGCCAGTGCAGATGCAAGAAGAGTGAATTCTGCCATTAGGAAGTTTCTTACAATTGTTTTGGTGCTTACAGTGATAGCAGATAGCTGACTTTAGAATGACTAGCTCATTAAATTGCTGCATAGACTGTATATATATGTGGTAATACTTGGAGATCTAGTCTTTGTTCTCAGAGCTGTCTGATTATTTAAGACACCAAAGAGTTTTTGAAGTTAATCCTTCTGCAACAGTGAAGTAAGTTGTTTTTTTTTTTTCTTCTTCACTATATTAAGACCCTTATAAAATCCTGTTTGTATTTTCTGTTTCTAGTCTTTGAAGAAATTAAACCATGCCAATGTGGTAAAGCTGAAAGAAGTTATCAGGGAAAATGATCATCTGTATTTTGTGTTTGAATACATGAAGGAAAATCTTTATCAGTTAATGAAAGAGAGGTATGTAACAGCCTCACCCATTCTGATATAAATTAATTACTTGTGTAATGTGCTTTTTAACACCCCGATACTGTTCAGAGGACTTTGGATCATTTGGTTAGGCTCGGATCACTATAGCTTAAAGCTGCAGGCTGCAGTAGGAGCTGTGACTGTCACCTTTGAGCATATCCCAGCCAGGCTAGTAAGAGTTTCCAGTGTCTTGTCCTAGATTAGTGTGGTAGGGGAGTGAGATGTTCTTTTGAGAGGTGGGAACTGTGGGCTTTTAACAGTCCTCACACTGAGGAGGCATTGAACTTAGAAATTCTGATTTCTGTGTAAGTACTCCAGTGGTGCGTTTTTATAAGAGATTGGTATCACCATCTTTTCTTTTATGGCTTCCTCAAATAAAGGAATAAATAAAAAGTAGCTGGAACAGTAGTCAAGAGGTGTCAAATTTTGGATTGCTTCCAGGAATTATTTTTCCTTGCAGTTTGAACTGACATGACCAAAGACTGCTTGTTTCATTTGTCAGCATTCTGAATAAAATATAGCTTTTTGATACTTGCTGGAGCATTAAGAAAGTCTTAATTTTAGCCTTTGGGCCATGATAAATCCACCAGAGGATAACTGAGGGCAAAATTTCCTGCTTTGTATTGTTTCTCTACATGGACCATAGTATCAGCCTGGCAGATGACAAGAATCTTCCTCGATTTTACATAGAAAGATTATTGTTGTAATATATCTATGTCAATGCCACATGAAATACCTTTTGAAGCATAAAAATGCTGACTATGCATGCACAGATATAGAAAACTGTAATTTAATTTGGCACATATATATGCATATATGCACATAATTATATGATATATAATTTCATATATGCATATGGATATATATTATATGAAATAATGAACTTGGAAGAAATTGTTCAAGTCTATAACAGAAACCAATTATCTTTGGGAATTTCACAGAAATGCTTGATATCCTACCTTCTCATGAAGACAAAAACCTCAAATGTCTCTAAAAAGTATGCTTTGCATTATACTCTCTACAGTTTAGCTAGGCCATGGACTTGTTAAACATCGTGTAAGTCAAACCTTTAAGAATGTGATTTATTTCCTTAATTCTTAGATAAATGGCCAGTTTTGTGCCAAGAGGAAATAAGAGGAAATAAGACTTTTTTCTGTAACTTGAAAAGAAGGTAGGCAAATAGAAAAAGCTGACCAGCAGTTTTATTTGTCATTGCTACCTTTTATCTTTTGTTCATTAGATAGCATAAGCCAATGTATTAATTCAGTCATTAATATTTATTTCTTCCCTTTTATTCCACAGAAACAAACTGTTCCCTGAGTCTACAGTTAGGAATATTATGTATCAGATCCTGCAAGGGCTTGCATTTATTCATAAGCATGGTAAGTTATGTTTTAGCTATAAACCTTCTGAATCTGAGACAATGTTTGTATAAGTTTTTTGATTAATACACAAGCAATTACATTACTAACTTTAGTAGAAGGAATGATCAAAAGAATGGCTCTGTATGAGAGATTCAGGTTACTGGAAACACCTGTATTTTATAGTTGCCTGATACTTCATTCTAGAGGTCTTCTCTGTTCCTTTTCTGTAGATTTCCACTTTCTCAGTCTGGCAGCTGGCCATTCTCAAACTCATTGGGTATTAATGAACACATTTCTTGATAGATTTAAAGGTCCCCTGAGACTGAGAATAAAGAAGAAATGACTCTTTTCTCAAGGTACATGCAGATATCTGAATAAAACACACATTTTCTGTAAGCTATGTTTAAAGTAATAAAGTCCAAGTGACAAGCAGCTTTCGTTGCATGGGCTAATATTTATAACAATGATAAAAGCTAAAGCTGATGTACCAGCCAGTTGTAACAAGACCCACTTAACTAATAAAAAAAAAATCTCAAAACAAATACCTGATTTTAACAAAAGCTTCCTCGCTGTTTTTTGCTGACCTCTGCAATTCTGTCCGCTAGATACACTATAGGGTCTGTTGCTGGGCTGCTCTCTGGGTTATCAGAAGAGAACTGACATCAGTGGCCAGAGTCCTGGAAGCAGAAGGCTTATAAGGACCAAGCATTACAGTTCACTTGAAGAACACATTTAACTGTGTTTTGCAAAATATTTTCCAACTAATGACTTTAATCACTCTTCTAATGGGGCTTGGATACTCATCAGAAACCTAACTATAAATTCAGTCTGTTTCAGTGACATACATAATATGTAAACACAGAAAAATATTTTGATTGATTTGCAAAAATCAAAGCCAGCTTTTTTCAATGAATTGTCAAATGGATCGCAGCCTTTCAGAACAGCTTTTATTGCTATTTAACTTATTATAACTGTTATAACTGAACAGTTCTATGTCAAAACTGTCTTTTTCACTGACCTGATACCACACTAGACTTGTATTTCTGCCAAGGTGTTGCAAATCTGTAGTCAAGAGCACCTGGAAATGTTTGGCAAGCCCAACAGCATGGTTGTGATGATATTGTGGCTCACAGTGTAAGAATGAGTGTCCCAAGATTCTCTCTGCAACAGTGTTGGAAAAAATCACATAAATGTTTTCCCCCTCTCTGTATCTCTCCATTCTGTTCCTGTGTGCTGTAGAAATGCTTGTCAAGTAAACTTCTTACATTCTTTGTCCATCCAAACTCTTAAGCATCTTTTTATATTTGAGTACACAATGGATTGCTCTTTTTACAAGTTTGTCGTGAAATAAATTGCCTCACAAGCATTCTGTTGGTGCGTGTCTGTGCAGCAAAGTACAGAAGTGATTGTACTAAATGCTAAGAACAGCCTTGATTGCTTTGCCTGGTACCTTTCACAAAGAATCAGTAATTCAAGCTGGCACCAAAATATCATCTCAACATCCCTAGGAAGGATGCAGTCTCCTGGTTAGTAGATACCTACAGCACTATGTTCTTCAGTGCTGTTACACATTAATCTAACGAAGAAAAGCTAATCTAGTTATACTGGACAATGTAGACACATCTTAAGTCAATGTTCAGTCCATTTTCTGTGGGAACATATTCAGAGCCATGGAAAAAAGTAAACATATTGGTGTCACTTGAAGGGAGCTCGGAGAGCTTTGGTTAGGTACTGCAGAGGGAGCCCTATCAAGGAACAGTGGTTCAGATGTATGGGGATCCTGAGACTAACACCTCACCACGGGGCAAAAATAAAACATCTATGAACACCATGCAAAGACTTTTTCTGCTTCCCTGCCCTGGACTTCATTTACAACTAATCTAAATGCAACACAGATGCTTGCAAGAAAGAAGCATAAGGACAAGATTTCCAGGCTAATGGTGGAAGCAAATTTCAGAGGCAATGCTCAGTGATACACCAGCCCTCTTCTCTCATTTGTGTTAAAAGAGCTCTTGCCAAACATTCATTCATGATCAGTTTTTGCTGAATGCAGGGAGCACTAAAAAAATACACTTGAGATCCTCTTACATGGTGTTGAGTAGCTGAGTGCTTGCAGATTATGTTCTCAGATTTAAAAAGAAATTCAAAGTGCAAAACCCTCGTTTTAATTTATATTCTGTTTAAAGTAACATTTTATGTAACTGATTTTTAACGTCGTTGGGCAGTTTTCATTTAGAATGAAACTAGCATTAAAATGGTGGAAATTTTTTATGTTAGGTAAGTGTCACTTGAAAGAGAGCTGTCTGAATAAATACTCTGAATTGTTACAAGATAGCCAACTTAGCCAACTGTTCTTTACAATCTAACTGAACAACACTGTACTGATCAGCTCTGCTGATCACATAAGATTTTGATATCTGTGTGGTGCTATTCCAGCTTCAGCGCTAAGAAATAAAGCAAAACAATCCAGTTTGAAAATAAAGCATACAGCTGTGAGTGACATTGTAATACACATCAATATTTCATTTGAATTTCAGGGTTCTTTCACAGGGACTTGAAACCTGAAAACCTGCTTTGCATGGGACCAGAACTTGTGAAAATTGCAGATTTTGGCTTAGCCCGAGAAATCCGATCTCGACCTCCTTACACCGATTATGTATCCACAAGATGGTAAGTTCTAGTACTCACTTACATTGTAGGAACTTGCAGTCAACAGTTGAAAGTAGTACAGTACTGAATTCATGCTGATTGTTATACTACTTTTGATGCCTCCTCATTACAAAACTTTTATTTAAGCTTGGTGTAATTTGAAAAGCTTCAGTTAGCGCAAGATAGTTTACAGATAGCATCAGCGCAGGGGCAGAGTGGGAGTGTAGTAAGGCAGGTGGGAACATGCTAGGATTTCTGTGTGTCAAAAAGGTGTGAGAGATTCTACAGAAGATTATGTAGTTTTAATCAAAAAAAGAAAAAATGTCTGTGTACAAGAGAGGAGGTTTTTAAAGAATGCTTGCTCTGAATAGCAAAGAATGAAGGGGTGAGCAATTTCATGTATGTTTGAATTGTGTCGATTGTTGGGATTTCCTTTGTTTTCTTTCCTCTACAGGTACAGGGCTCCTGAAGTACTTCTGAGATCCACCTGCTATAGTTCTCCAATAGATATTTGGGCTGTTGGTTGCATAATGGCAGAAGTTTACACTCTGAGGCCTCTTTTCCCAGGCGCCAGTGAAATTGATACTATATTCAAAATTTGCCAAGTCTTAGGGACGCCAAAAAAGGTAACTTAAGTGATATTCCAGACTGCAGTAATCCTGGAGCTGTGCTACGATACACAATGGTACGGTAGCAGTAAGCATAAAAATAATAAATTTTCCTTCATACTGTTAATCTATGGTATTGATCTCAGATACCATAAACTACATAAAAGCTTATTTTCTGTGCAGTAGACATTTCTGTGCAGTAATTATGCTATAGCTGACACATAGAAGAGAAATAGACCCCTGCACAGCAAAAAAAGTCCTTAGACTGTGATTTCATTAGGTAGGAATTTAATTTTCTCTTGTACCTTGCATGAAAACCTATGGTTTAAAAGGCTAAAAATGGGGATCATGGCAAGATTCCTATTTCCTGATTCCATTTGTGCTCTTGACTCTGTCAGAGGTGAGCAAGACTCACCTCTCACCAGAGGTTTGAGGTGAAGATTCATAGTAAAATTTTCAATATAAGACCAGAGTAAGCTGGACACGGTCTGTTACTGGTAGAATATGTGCTTGTGTGCTTAGGCACTGATACTTTACAGCTGAACTTTCTTTGTGTTCGAAAATCTTACTCTTCCAGAACGACTGGCCTGAAGGCTACCAACTTTCAGCTTCCATGAATTTTCGCTGGCCTCAGTGTGTTCCTAATAACCTAAAAACTCTCATACCTAATGCTAGCAGTGAAGCGGTGCAGCTCATGAGAGACATGCTGCAGTGGGACCCCAAAAAGCGGCCAACAGCTAGTCAGGTTTGATTTTCTTCTTCTCTGCTTGTCATTTTTTTCTTCTACTGCAAGGAAAATGATTTAACAGTTGCTGAGGGGTGCAGTTCTTGGAAGGGAGGAGAATCCAAGAACAATTTGCAAGACAAAGTAGGGTAATTTGAAGAGAGTAATTTATCTTTTGCATGAAACATCAACTGCTTGGGGTATGTGCTCAATAATCAAAGGTGTGACTGCAGCGTGTAAATACACTTGAATTAAGCATAATCCAGTCACTATGAATAGCAGCAGAGTGAAGGTAGGATGTGTGGCTGAAGGCTGTGATGCTGTTCTTTCGTTGTGGTGTGCCACAGAATGACTGGAATCTGGTTCAACGACCCTGCCCTAGGCAACCTGTGCCAGTACTTAGTTACTCTCAGAGTAAAAACCTGTTTCTTGATGTTCAGAAGGAGCTTCCTGTGTTTCAGTTTGTGCCCATTGTCATTGGGCACCCCTGAAAAGAGACTCACTATCTTTTTTGCATTTTCCCTTCTGTTTTTTTGCATACTTTGATAAGATCCTCAAGAACCTTCTCTTCTTCAGGCTGAACAATCCCAGCTCTCTGTCTTTGCTCATATGTGAGATGCTACAGTCCCTTAATCATCTTTGTGGCCCTTTACTGGACTCTCTCCACTATGTCCATCTCTCTCGTCTTCTGGAGAGGCCAAATCTGGACACAGCAGTCCAGGCATGGCCTCACCTGTGCTGAACAGAGGGGAAGGATCACCATTCTTGACCTACTGACAACACTCCTGGTCAGGCAACCCAGGAGCTAGTCTTATTTGCAGCAAGGGCATATTTGGTAGCCCTTCCATTTTCAACTTGGTGTCTACCAGGTCCTTTCCTACAAAGCTGCTTTCCAGGTGGTTGACCCCAGCATGGACTGGTGCACGTGGTTATTCCTTCCCAGGACTTGGTATTTATCCTTGTTAACTTGATGAGGTTCCTGTCAGCCTGTTTGATCAGCCTGCCAAAGTCCTGCAGGGTGGCAGCACAACCAGCCAGTGTGTCAGCCCCTCCTTCTACTTGTGTCATCAGCAGACGTGCTGAGGGTGCACTCTGCACCACCAGCAACATCATTAATGGAGGTGTTGGAACAGTATTTGCCTCAATATTGACCTCTGGGGAGCACAGATACTTCCTGGCCTCCAACCACGACTTTGTTCCACTGATTGCCGCCCTTTGGGCCTCACCTTTCAGCTAGCTGTTAGTCCACCTTGCTCTCTGTTCCTCCAGCTCAGTGTTGCCTGGATAAGTCCTGCTTTTGCTGGGCAGCCTCAGCTCAAGTGCATTGCAGATATGTTCCAGCGTTCTGTACATAAGCATTGCCCAAGTCATCAGTGTTGCACGTATAGATGGTGGTAGCTGTTGGTTTCAGGTAGTACTTGACTAATACAATGAGCAGGGCACCTTTTGGAAAACACATGGGATTCTTGACACTTGACTTCAAGGGCCATAGCTGAACCTTTGTGATTTAATTAGACCTTCAGTACAAATTGCAATTAAAAGCTTGAAATGTAATGAAAACAGTTAAAAATTTAAATAGATTAAGAACTCTCAAAGGTAATGAAGAATAAAAAACCACTGACTGTAACAGTATTAAGAGCATTAACAAATGTTTTACAGTAAAGTATAAACAGAGTGAGGAATCTGAGCTTTTAGAAGCTTTTTGCAGTAAGAAGTCTTTGGGAAGGGAAGATGAATGTGCCTGAAACAGCAAGATAGATTAATTACCTTTACTGACAACTTCCTAATTACTTGTAAGGCAGGATAAAAGTACTTTTACTAACTAACTTGTCAGAGAAGGTAGAGGCTAATTTCCATAAGAGTTGTATTTCTTTCACTTAATTCAGAAACGGAGAATGGAGGAGATGGGATGTCTCTTGGGGTCATTGAGTTTTGCTGGCTGAATCTGTAATGATGAGGGGGATGTGTTTCATACACACACATGAACAGACAGCATGTAATGAAACATGCCTTTCGATGCCATATACCTGGTTAACTGTCTTAATTCTGCAGAACCTTTCCTTCTCTAGTAGTCCACAGAGGATTTCATAACTCAGTATCTCTTGAAACTGCTATCACGACATTTTTTTGAAGTGGATTGTGCTCACTAGAGTCTAGTGTTGAGAGATGGGTCTTCTGCTGTTTCCTATCCCACAAAAAAAGGAAATTAAATTTGTACTGGCACATAGGACTTGGGTAAATTAATAACTTTAGTTTTCTAAGCCTAACATCTTCATTACTTTTTAGGCACTTCGATACTCGTACTTCCAGGTTGGGCATGCCCTGGGCATTCAAGAACTGGGAAAACAAAAGGAACTGCATAATAAATTGTCTCTGCATATTAAGCCTGCCCCTCCAGCACAGCCCCCTCCAAAACCTCATGCCCGAATTTCATCAAGGCCTTTTCAACAAAGCCAGTCTTCTCAGCACATGGTATATGCATGTAAGACAGACAACTCTGGGGCTGAGCACAGTAACTACTTACAGGAGGACAAGCCTAACCAGGTTCTTCTGCCTGCAATACACAATAAGGTTCCTCAGCAGGTAAAGGTCCATCTAGCATAAGATAAGCTTTCTGATCTATTGCCTAACTTTTGTCCTTGTGTTTATTGTTCTCTTTCTAAGTTCTTGTACTTCACTAAAAGGACAGTGAGTGGAACTAAGAAATGGTTCCAACTTTCTGCTAGAAACTGGAAGTTCCTCTTTTGAAATCTAGATCAAGTTGCTGTAAAACAAGCAAGTCAATTTCTCATTTTAGAGCTGTTTTGTGCTACCCTTTACACCTGCACCACTTACAGGATAACACTGCTTTCATATGAGTTAAACGGATATACAGTGTTCAAAATATTAATGGGATTGATGCCAGAGAGAAAAGTATGAAGCTAAATAGTATTGAAATGAGGGAAAGGAGACTATTGCCTTCATCCATTTAAGGCATCCAATTTATTGACCAGGAATAATAGTGCTTTTGGTCTTCTATACTGAACATGGAAACCAACAGATTCTTCTTGCAGCATGAGTATTTACCCTTTCTGTTTACTAATGAGGAGACTGGATTCATAAAATAGGTGATACAGCAGACAGTGTGAATGCTGCTGCTACAGGGTCAGTCATAAGCAGGGTGTGTACTGACCAGTGTCACACAAAGGCGAAATGTACTGCTGAGTCTGAATGACTGAAGAGATACAAATTTGTGCCTATGCTGTCCTGCAAAAGGAAAAAAAATTTTAAATGTCTAGACACAGGCTTGTGGAAACATAAGCAGTCGTGGAGTTTTATGTTCCCAACGTGGGTTTAGAAGTAAAAATTGAGCATAAAGTAATGGTTTGGGAGGTGCATGCTGGAGCATGAATAGAATTGGAATTGAGACCCAAGAAATTTCTTCTTCTGTCAGTTCAAGACACTTTATTACAGGACAAAACACAGAAGATGTATAGTAACATCAGCAGGCTACAGATTATGTTCTTAGCATGATTAATGGAAGTTGAAGATAGTGTTGTTACAGCTCTACTACCACTATTACTCTTTGAGATAGAGGAGAAAAAAGTCCTCTTTGTTCCTGTCACCTAGATTATGGTCTAAGCATGTGCGTTTGTTTCTTTTCAATCTTCATAACAGAAAACATCTGCTGGGTCTGAGAATATAAATGGTGAACTTAAACCAAAACCTAGGCGAAGATGGGGACATCTTCCCAGGACAGTTAAGAGTTCTGAAGACTGGGATGACTTGGAAGACCTTGATTTCAGCTCTTCCATCATGAGAATGGACTTGAAAAACAAGAAGAGGCAGAATGATGAAACTCTTTGTAGGTAAGGGGTTTTTTATGTGTATGTGCTATTTGGTCTATTTCTTTGGCCTTTTTTTCTTTCTTAATAATGCTTTCTTTGTATCTAGAAATGTATATCTATACAATTCCGTGTTCTTTTTTTTCCCCACTGAAAATTATAACTGGCTTAAGTCTCCCCAAGTTAATTTTTGGGTATATACTTTGGATTTTACATGTGGACCATTTTGACATATTCCACGCATAAAAACTGTTTTGGACAAGTCTGAGCTGCAGTTTCCATGGATGGTATACAGAAGAGAGAAACTTAACTGAGTGATTTATAAAAACTTTAAAAGTTATTTATAAAACTTTAAAAGTATATAAGGGAACTAGAAGCACAAATCAGATTTTCAGGGGCACTTGCATGACTTTGAGTTGATAATATTCCCTGTTGTCTGTGTGTTTATGGTGTAGCAAACACATTATAAGGAAATGATTCCTGGAGATGGGGTGGAGTTGAAAAAGTCATCTGTGAATAAACGTGCTATAAGAATTAGACTGTACATACCAATTTTTGAATTACAGATTTGAAAGCATTTTGGACCTGAAGCCTTTGGATGCTGTAGGCTCTGGCAGCAGTGCACGAACTTCCCATGCGACTTTTTTGCGTCAGGACACTCCCACATTGCGAGTTTCTGCAGCAAAGCAACACTACTTAAACCATTCTAGGTATCGACCTGGTTAGTAAAAAATACTTTCCTTTTCTTCCTGCAATTCCAACAGGAGTATGAAATAGTCATTGGTACATTAGCTCTTATCCTTTGAACTTTTGGAGCGGGGCTACTGCTCAAAGAACATGAGGACAGAAAGAGCTTTCCTAATGTAGATGGCCAGAACACAAACTACATTCTAGTAGTCTAGCAATGCAAACAAGGGGACAGGATTGTTGGTACTTCTTCCTCCTCATGGATACTTTTATACTTGGAAGTGTGTTAGAAAATGCCTGTATATGTGCCAAACTATTCCCTGTCTCCCTAAAAAGTCTAAGACTGGTCTTCTAGACTGGAAAAGAAAGTTCCATGTGTTTACCTCATGAGCGCATAATACCATGAACAACAGGCAAACTAGTAGTGGGAATATGCTTTGCTGTAGTTTGGAGTTAAGTAAAACAGATTCCTGTCTCTGTATAGAATTACATGCCTGTCTTCATGATAATCTGTGCTATACTGACACCAGTGCTGAGGCAGGATGAAGCAGAGGAGGCAGACAGCATGTCTGCCAGTATTTAAAATGAGATGAATATAAGTGTATTCTTTCTCATAATTTCTATTCATAAAGTAGTGTTAGCTATTTATTCACTTACAGTGCTACTTCTTCAAAATTAATTAAGTAAACCAGAAGGTATTGTGACAGCAAACTCAGGTTTTTTTCCTGAAAAAATAATTGACTTTGAAGTTGTCTCACTTAGAGTTTTGGTAGCTAAATCATGTTTTACTAGAGGAGATTGTAAAACACATTGATCCCAAGACTGCTTTAGCAGTATCATAAATTATGAGTGCATCCTGAATGTTAGGTATCCTGCTTAAGTATGGGAGCTGTATTAAATACAAATAATAGGTGTCATCTGAACTGTAGTGCAAACTGTTTTCATAATCTGAGGTTTCAGTAGAGACACCAAAGAAGAGTACAGTACTGTTAGAAATGGAATTGCTGTTATTGCCTCTCAGATTATCTTGGTGCTGTTAGGCTTTTATCAGAAGCACAGATTTCATGTACATAGCAAGGTTCACTTTCTGAGACATGAGAATATTTGTGGCCTTGATGTAAGGACCCTGTCCTGTCATATAAGCAGCCATTGGTGCTAGTGGAACTACTTATATTGTGATGTTTGCTGGATTAGGGCCTGTGACTAGTTACAGCATTCCTGTATTGCGAGAGGATGGAGAGTGACTCAGAGAGTTGCTGAGAGGGGAGAGGTTTTGGCTAAGTTGAACCAGACATCTGCTCTAAGATTGTGCATCAGGTGGAATGAATGCAGGCTTGTGCAGCAGCAGGGATTTTAGTGAAGTAATCTTTGAATTTTTGCAATATAGGAATAAGCACCAGGAATAGCATAGTCTCCGCTTCAAACAAAGAGTCTGTTCCATCTAATCACTGGCCCAGTTCTGGTTTGTCTGGGAAAACCTCCGGTTTGGGAGGAAGTATGACCAACAGGATGAATTCAGGTAAGAAGGCGTGCACTGAGAAATGATAATAAGTGATGTCTGTGCAATTCCTCACCAGTGTATTTTGGAGTCATCCATTTCCAAAACGTTGTCAGCTCTGAAGACACCTGCTTACACTGTCTTTTCTTTGTGTTAAAATTGGTTATTAGTGCTCTTCTTTGGGAGACTGCCCGAAACTGAAACATAGTAATTTCTTCTAATGAATCTTCACAAGTCTGAAGTCCCCCATGCATAGAAGGTTTAAGAAGTCCCCCATGCATAGAACAGCTCCGGTCTGTTCAACCTGAAATACTTCATCTTGCTTTCAGTTTCTGTCTTCAGTTTCTTTAAGTCATGTTTTCTCATTTCCAAACTATTTCAGTCCACCTGGTGCATAAGTGGCTGTCATTACAGGAGGAAGCTGGTATAAATTGAACTAGCCATACATACGACTCCTGTTACGTGAATTAAGCAAAGAAAATTTATCATGTCTTTCAATTGCTGTTGTTTAAAATAATGTAGTAATTATAGTTTAAAAAAAATCAAAAAGCAAAACTCTTCAATCTTTCTTCTTCAGGTTTTTTTTTGCATTTGTTATTTCAGGTATTTAATCACTGTTGTTTGAATTTAAGTAATTAATTTGTAGATTTTTACATTAGTTTTTATCAGATATAACATGTTGATAACACAATGATGTTTTTAGATTGTATCTGTGTATTTACTCTCTAAACCATGGCTTCAGGTTTTCATGTGATACAGTTCTGCAGTGCCATACTTCTTTTGCGTATGTTGTTTTGAAAGTGTTTTATTGCCAAAGTTTGTGTTGAATCTTGGCCCAAAAAAACATTTTGGGCCTTCAGAAACTCAGGCTTAAAAAAACCAAAACAACAACTTAAAGTTTTGGATATAATTTAATCAGAAAAGTGCTCTTTAAAGAGTCAAGATGGGAGGACACTGTAAATAGCTAAACTACATGAGAACCTTTAGATACGTAGCATATATCCTTTCTAGCTCTTTTACAAGTTTTTGCTTCTTTCATAACAGCATACGATGTCATTAGATTTTTCTTGTTTTTATTTATTACCATCGTTTCCCACAATAGGCTTTGCCACTGCTCTAGTACAGTGTAGGCACATGTGTGATGGCCCTGCTCTGTGTATGTTATCTTGTTTAGTGCCCCTTTGTGCTATAACTCTAGACTGTTTTGTTCCATTTCTGTGGCTTATCCTACAAATCTGTTCCTGCTCATCTTAGGGACAAGTTTTGTTGCTGGCTTTCAAAATTTGAAATGTGAATCTGTACCACATTTTTAAGTTGTGCTCTCACGGGCTTCACTAAGAGCTTTGTGTAGCACCAAAGCCCCACACTCACTACATAGAATCCAAGAGTCAATATATTCTTAGCACATAGTTGCTGAAAGTCAAGCAAGATAATTCCAGATGAAATGCTAAGTTTTGAAAGCTTTGAGAAACCTTGAAAAAACTGAGACGTCAGGGAGAACTGTCATTCTCTGTGACACGTACAATTTGTACATGTTTTCCATTCATCTCTAATGCAGTCTGATGCTGACAGTCTCCTGAATGCAGATGTATATATAGGAGCTGTGGATTTCAAGTGACTTCAATTAAGTTCTTGTTTTGATCAGTCCATGGTCAGGCTGGGTCTTGAACATGATCCCTCAGGGCACACCTTTGTTGCTTGTTGACAGTATGGGAGATGCATTGTGCTCAGGTGTTCCTTGCCATTTCTTTCAGGGCCCATAGGATCAAGCGGCCTAATGAGTGCTTATGTCCCTTCATTTCTGAAGAAGGAAGTAGGTTCTGCTGGGCAGAGGGTTCAGTTAGCCCCAGTTCTGGACCCATCTTCTGGTAAGTCCAGTTCTAAAGTTCTCTTGGTCCCTTAGTCAGTATTCCAGTAATGCTATATGTATGCAGCACTGAACTACATATTTTTGCTTTATTTTATTTGTCAGTATATGACTGTCTGGAAGTATTGTTTGTAGCATTGCAGAACTTCATATGGAGAAGGATTTGGTTTGTGTTTACTTTTGTTTATTAAATATGTGGGTTTATCTACAGTTTATTTCAATGGGACCTAGAGGTTGGTGTGAGAGCTGGCACAGAATTCACACTTGTCAAATCAGTGATGTAAATGCTCTATGTCTGCTAAGGTTTTAGTGATTGGATTCACTATTGTTTCATGTCAGCAAACTTTGTTAAAAAAGGAGACTTACTTCCTGAAGAAGTGAGGATCTGGACCTGCACCCAGCTGTTGTTCAGTATGGACAGCTCTCACTGAACCTTTATATCACAGGATTTTTTTGTCCTTTAGATTTTGCATCTCTGACATCAGCCAGACCCCTTCTTGGATGGCCATCGTTCAGTTCACCTACCAAAAGCTCGCCGAGGTTAATGCCTCTCCCGCCAGCAGCGGAGCCGATCCACGGGCGCATTGACTGGTCTGCGAAGTACGGCGCTCACCGATGACCTGGGAAATACCCTCTGACCAGTGCGTGCATGTCCCGAAATGGTGTCCAACGTGAGACCATACCATACTGGTTTATATACCTGTACATTTAAAGGGAGCAGATCTTCCATGGATGAGACATTTTGAAGAGGTTTTTTTACTTATTTGCATTAATCTGAATGCAGTCTTGTACCTTTTTGTATAAAAATGTTTTGTTACATACTTGGGTCCAGTTATTTTCATAAAAGTGATACATTTTGTATATAAGGCTTAGGGTATTTGGCATTTTTATACAGCAAATTTTTATAATGAACTTTAAAAAAATTTAACTTTCTTATTAGGCTCAACTTTTTATAGAAGTGGATAAAAAAACCCGTGGTGCAATATTGCAGTGAAGGAGAAGTACTGAGGAAGGGGCATTCATTAGACATTTTCTGAAGTTTATGTGCTAATTGAGGCTGTGTAATTTCAAGTGATGCCATGTCTCAGTGCCACACTTCTGTTATCCTATGCTCGTTGCTTCGTACTGACATCAGAGGAGTGAATGACTTAACAGTCTAAACTCTCCTTCACAGTCACTGCTAAAAGAGACTGCTAAAAGATAGTGGGAGGCACCTTTTTTTTAAATTTAATTTTGCCTTTGAAAGGTTTTTTGTTGGACTGTTATTCAAATTTACCAAATCTGAGGACTCTTTTTTGGTGAAGGGTAAATAGTCTTCTGTAGATCTGTTTTCTGACACAATGTTTGTTTTTCCTGTTTAAAAGTTGTTTTTTGGCATTGTTGTTGTTGTTCTTTGGCATTCTACGAAATAGAATGTATATCTACCTCTGTTAAATTCATGTAAATGGTCTAATGATTTCTAAGGAGAAAAAAGTGATTCTATTTGTTCTTTTTCTGCAAATGTAAGATCTGAAGACATATTAAAGACCATATTAACAATTAATTAATAAAACTAATAAAACTGGTTTCAGAGTAACAAAATATTAATGATATGCCAGCAACATAGTTTAAGGAAACAAGATCTATGCAGCTGACTTACTTTTCACAACTGTTTTAAATCACTAGTGTTCTAAATCACTTAAGGGAAAAAAACTCCAAAAAACCAAAACAACCCAGACAAAATGAGTCGGTCTAACCTTACTTATGTTTATACTCAGTTCTTCTTTACTCAATACATCTTCTTTTACAATATGAAGAATATGTCAGCTTCCATAAATTAGGCCCAGAGGCTCTACAAGAAAAAATTGGATCTTATGTGGTCCTATTAAGAGAATGTTGTAGAACTGTGATTGATTTCACTGAAATGGATACAGTTCTTTGAAGAGCAGTGTACCTCAGTTTATGCAAGTATGATTTATATCAAGTTATAGAGAAAAGAAAGTAGCCCTGTAATCTGGTTTAGTTCTGCTCTGGAAAGGCGGGCCAGAGTTCAGCCATCAGCAGAAGATTCTTTTAGAGTACAGTCAGCATCTGTCTGTTCTGCACCTCCTACAGAAGAAAGATAAAACTGTTCAGTGCTGTGGCAGAACACCTTCCATAGCTGTGTTCTGGAGCAGTGCTGTAAAGCTGAAGTGTGTTGAGAAAATGCATCTCCCTGCAGAAGTGTGCAGAAATGCTTATCTTACTGAGCTCGTTGTGTGATCAGCTCAGGAAAATAGTTTATTTATGAGACTTAAATCCAGCCTAAAGGGATCAGAGCAGGTGCAGTTCTCAGCTTCCAGCCATTTCACAAGAACTGAATATCTTGTGTGTCAGTGAGATCCTCTCCATGGGATCTGCTGGCACACACAAGGGGCAGCTGCTGTGGTCTTGAGACTCAGAACAGATTCTGGCCTTCTCAGTGCTTCCCAGGGTGAACGTCTGGGATTTTGAGGAAACTGTACCCTAGGGTAGGCTGCTGGCTCAGTGCTACAGGGGGAGCCACAGGGAGCACTGGTCACTGTTTGCTTTTATGGGCTCAGCCCACAGTGCGACAGTACAAGACAAAGAGGGAGCAAAAGTGTGCATGAAAGACTTACACATGCCAAAGACATATTCTGTGTCCTGCTGTTATCTGGGCATAGCAAGTACTAACTCCAAACCATACCTAACTGCTTCCACAGCAGTGTTGCCAATGCTTAGCAGTAAAGTAAAGCAGCCATTTGATTTCTAAAGTGCACACCGATGGGTGTCTGTGGGTAAGTGGAAAGGGAAATATGTATATTGGTGTTAGAACTGGAAAGATAGTTGTTTCTCTTGGAAATAAATACCTGTATTTATGTCTACGTATCATTTAATTTATTTTATCACCAGGTAATTTGCCTCAAGAATGACCACCCTGAACCTATCCCAGTATCCCTAGACCTAAGTAGGCTATTTAAGTAGTCTGGTCTGTACGCTTAGTTCCTATGAGTGAAAGGAAGCAAGTAATGAGAACAGGCAGCTGAGGCTTGGATTCATCATACCTAAGTGTGAGGTCCTTTGTTGTGAGGTGACTCACCTGTGGTGAGTGAGAATCATGTCAAAAGAAATCTGTCTCATTTGAGAGCATGCTCACATTCTGGAGATACTGCTGAGTCTCTCCACTAAGGAGGGGGACAACTCTCTGAGATTCAAGTAACACAGGATGAATCTGAACCTGGCCTGTAATCTCTGAACCTTTATCAGACTGTCAGTGATTCTTTTGACTGTAGCATTCAGGCTTTAGTCTGTCCAGTCAAAAGATGAGAAAAATAAGTCATACTTCTAATTTTCTTTTTTTTATATCTCCTCCTCTCCTAAGTTAAAGCCTTTTATTTTGGGGGAAAAAGCTAATAATCGTGACATTCAGAATCACAGCTAGTTTTAACTTAGTGAGACAGAAAATTCGCTTTACTCAAGCAAATTCTTACTGAAGTGGGAAAAGTTCTTTTTGAGCAAGATGGAGCTGAGTTTATGTATTTTACTGTGCTGTCACTCTACAATACAGATATTGAAAAGATGGAGGTCTTTATAGACTGAAATCTGGACAAGCAGCATATCTGAGAATTTATGATACGTAACCTACTACTTTGTGCTTTAATATATAGCAGCATCTTTGTGGAAAATGTTTTTAGAATTGTACTGTTTACATTTTCTCAGGCTTAAGCATAACGTAATAATAAAGGAGTCTGACAGTGGATTCATTCACCTCTGTAATCCAGATTTTCCAAATAGTAGTGTGTAAGTGCCATGATGTTAACAAGAAGAAGAAAAAAGAAAGACAGAAAATCCACTCCCATGGTATTCCTGTATCTGATCTGACTTTTGATATGAGCAGGATATTCCATAATGTGAGGAGGAAAACATGTAGTGAAAGAACACTTTAGAACTTAATATGGAAGGAGAGTGTGGAATTGTCAGAGATGCGGAGAAATAATGGTTCTTGTTTATTCAGTGTTTTTGTTCAGAAACATTCTAAATGCTTGTTTTGTTCCTTGTGTGTCAAAGGCCAGAATAAAGTTACCCTTGAAGAAGTGCAGAGTGACTGACTTGCTCTTTTATTCAGTTTTTAATGAAAGCACTTTAGTTTGCCTTTTGTTTGGTTGGGGTTTTTTAGTTGGAGTTTGGTTTTTTTTAATAAGCCGCCTTGGAGGGGCACTGCGCATTCACTGGCCGCATGGTTTGAGTCTAAGCATTTAATTTCTGCAGTATACTGTGAGCTCCCTGTAAAACTGATCAGTTACTCTTTGTTGGCTGTCAGCTCCTCTGAAACTACCTGCAAGACTGAATTATAATATGCATAACACTTCAGGAGGAGAGGCAGCTGAACTAGATTGTTGTGGGTCCCTTTCCAAGGGAATTTATTCTATTCTGTTCTGCTCCTGTTGTATTGTTCTGTGTCTTGTGTCACCTCTTGCACCTTCTCCCCTGGCTTTCAAGGCAGTAGAAGCTGAAGACAGTTTATACCTTACAAGCCCAGCCCTTTTGTTAGCTGTTTAAGTGGGCTGAAAAGCACTTGCACAAGTGAAGAACTAGGTGAAAAATACATTTACATTTGCAAGGATTCCAGTTTTACCGGGGGCGGGGGGTGTCACGTGATGAGCTCACGGATCTGTAGGTGACTGGGAAATTGGAGAAGCGATAAAGTGAAATAAAATGACAGGATTTGCATTCACACACCCTCGCTGCACGGAATGTGCGTGTAAGGCACAAAACAATGGCAGACTGCCCCATGCAGCGCCTCACTTGGATGTGTCTGCAGTCTTGGAAGCTTGACTACCCTACGTTCTCCTACAAATGGACCTTGAGCTTGTTTGGAGGTTCTAGCAGGGGAGCGCAGCTACCGTATACCCTTGACCGATGAACGGTACCGTCTCTATCGGGGAGGTCGTCCTCTTCGACCGAGCGCGCAGCTTCGGGAGGGACGCACATGGAGCGTTGAGGGAGGAAGGGGACACCCGCCTAGCCAGCCAGATCAGCCGAATCAACCCTGGCGATCAATGGGGTGACAGATGTCGCAGCCAGATCGCCCTCACATCCAGACAATCTAAACTCGCAGACAAGTATTTATACCTCAATACCACTGGTTCCCTTTACGTCGTGGTTTGTGACACCTATAACAATTTAGTGACACAGTGCATTAAATCACCGCTTTGCAGCAACAAAACGTTCCGAGAGAAATCAGTTATTAAACCAGTTTAAAAATATTAGCGAAATTCTCTTGGGTGAAATGTCTTTCCAGAAGGCTTTGCGAAACTTGCAAATTTACGGCTTCCCATTGGCGGCTGCTCCGCTCGTCGCCGTCCCGTGGCCTGGGCGGGGAGGGCCCGGCGCTGATCGCGGCTGCAGGCGGGGCCAGCGAGAGTGCCCTGCGTTGCGGCGTCCTGTGCTCGCCCGGCACCACCGCTTAACTCTCCGTGTGTGTGAGTAATGTGGGCCCCTGGGATTTCTCTCCTCCTGTTCCCCCCGCCAAACAGTGCCCGTGGCTCGCTTGGCTCAGGGGAGGCGGGGAGCCGGGAGTCTGTGGCGGGCTCAGGCTTGAGCCGTGGATCTGCTTCCAGTCACGGGCTCCCCGCGTCACAACACGGACCGCTCGTCATCTCGTGTGTGCCAAGAGCTTGTCCCCGGGAGGGGTGGGAGCTGATGGCCCCGGGGGCTGCTGCCTGTCACACGCTGAGCACGGGACGTGCCCCCGGGTTGGTGTTGGCGGGTGCAGAGTGGAACCGCTGTTGGGCTGCTGAATGCAGGCAGGGAAAATCGGGCCCTAGAGTCCTGGATTTGCGGGATGTGCGAAGCACAGCTCGTCCCCTGGCCCTCTTCACCGATGTACTTCTGGTCCATGTTCTCCTGGCGAGGGAGAGATCACTGATACTCCTGTTCCCTCATTCCCCCTGTTAGCCCAAATGGCCCTCATAAATCACAGCAAGGGAGCAAATTTTTCACAAAGTCCCTTTTCCTGTTGAGGTGTCAGGCTGAGGGGAATGGACAACAACCTACCAGCAATTGCGGCTCCTGGCTGCAAATTGCCACTTCACCTCTTTCTGATGAAGGGCGGAGAAGGGAGAAGCTCTTTGCCCATCACCAGGGTGCTCTTTCCATCAGATTTTAGTTCACAAGTTGGATTTTTTTCTTCCACTATGGCATAGCAGGCTCAGTCCTAGGAACCTAGAATGCTACAGCTAATTTCTAAGTTTGTTGATCCCCCGGTATTTACAAAACAAGCACCCACCATGCCTTTACCTTCCTTTTGCCTCTGCTGCATTGAGGTGTGTTGGGCATCAGTGACTTGCTTATGTCCTGTGAGCTGTTCACTGGCCTGCTAAGAGCAGGTCTCCAGAAGTGGCACTGAGGAAAAGTGACTCTTCTATTTCTTTAGTTTTTTTAAACTACAAGTTAAAAATCACCTTTGGCTTTTTTCTTCTTTCTCTGTGAATGTAGCTGTATTACAAGTAGCTCCTGTTTCATTCTGTTCTTTAGTGTAGTTCACAGTGATACTTTTCTAATTCACTGCTATATTTATCAGCGGTACAGATACTACTTGGCAGTGTTTTAGTTCCCTGTGACTTAACTAAGAGCAATCAGAGGCCCCTGAGCAGGCAGGGGTGGAATAGCCTGGCTCGTTTGAATTCCCGTGGCCTGATGCAGTCTCATATTTTGTGTTCTCTTTTCATGCTTGTTGGCTAATAAGCAGATCACTTTGTGCATGCTCAAGGTCTTTTTTCCCTCTGCTTATGAAGGAGCTCTTGGAACACTGGAAACTGGAGGTTATTGTTCGCATGCCAAGAGCCTCTTTTCCAGAATTACTTGAACTGTGGATTGAAGTGACAATAAATCACCTTACAGAGGGAAAACAGCTCTAAGTTACAGCAAGGACTTGTTGTAAGGGAGTTCTGCATGTGAAATGCCAGTATGGTTAAGTCTGATTGCTCTCTTGGCTTATGGCTCTACAGTGGAATCCAGTTCCTGCTGAGGCCTAAACAGTAGTCTATTCAAAAAATAACAATTAATAGCCTCATTTATGAAGTCATTAAAGAACTAAAATGCTGCTTGCAAAGCAACATTTGATCATCTGAAAAGTCCATAAAGTTTTGCATAGCAACAGAGTTTATTAATAGAAAGAAATGTGGCCTTGTAGAAGGATAAGTAGTGCAACACTCTGAAACTCTGTATTTTAATATGGATTATTACAGAAGAAACAGGCCATTCTTCTGAAGTTTCTACTGATTGATGGATCACCACAGCTAGGAAAAAAAGTGAGAGGCTTAAAAGTACATTCCCATGCTTCATCTAAATGTGTAGAATTAATGTTTAGATACTTTTGGCATTCCTTGATACAAGGTCTGACAGTTTTGGAAACTCAGTTTACTGCCTCTTCTCTTTGATCAAGACTTGGCTTTCAGTGGTGTCTGTGTAACTTCAGTGCTAAAACTTATATCTTCTACAAGTTTTAAGGTTTTTCTTCATGGTGATTTTTTTATTTTTTCTGTTATCTCCTACTTAGCAACTTGATGCTTACTTCTCCTGAATTTCAGATTAGTCATGTGAAATAGTTTGACTTGACTGTGCAGCAAGTAAATCAAATCAGTTCAGACTGAAACTTTGCTAAATTATTTTGTCAAAAATTAACTTAAATTTTTGCTGTGTGAGTGACCTGTGAGTCATTATTCTACCTGCCATCAGATTTTTGTATAATTATTAACTTACTATCTCTTATAACTCTTTTAGGTAACAGAAAGTTTGAAGTCATGTCCACAAAACCAAAACTTTACTACTTTGATGGAAGAGGCAAGATGGAATCGATTCGTTGGCTGTTGGCTGCAGCTGGGGTCGAGGTTTGTTTTAGAGTTTTTAATTTCTAGCTGCACATAGGTAAGCTTGTCTTTGAGGCAGATCACATGTTATTAGTCAAAAAAGAAAAGGCATCCCAAGATGCAATAGTAAATGAACGTTTGCCATTGAGTGTAATTAAATACTTTTACTTCAGGCACACAAAAGCATGGCTTCAAGTTACACATTTCCTGAGCAGTGACACTCTAAGCAGTGACACTTGCTTAACACAAGAATGTATAATCCCTAATTAAGCACTTGATTAATGACCCAGAGCTGCTGAGCTGATGGATGTGTTCCTTGCATAACAAGTGTTATCTGTGACTGGTAAAACAGCAATTTACTTTCTCTGGTTTTCCTGTTTTCAGTTGGATGTTCACATGGAGATTTTTGTTTTATTTTTCACTCCACTGGCTTGCATCCTCCATAATACATCATAAGCTGTAATATAAAATATGTTGTGTCTTGCATTTAGATGAAACTTAGCAGGGTGAAGTGAGCAAATTGACCCACATATGTAGGGAAATAAGAAATCTCTGTGCAGAAGGAAAAATACTTGGGTAAAACAGAGAAGGAAGATACCACTTTAATTTTTTCTGATGGTATATAATTACTCATTTGCTGTCCATCTTGGTGGTAAACTGGTAATACAGTTTGAGGACACAAAGGACTAGTATTTGCTCTGAGTGTCCTCTTTTACACAATAAGCTGTTACAGTACGTACAGTTACTTGTTTACTAAGCCAAGGAATATAAGTTTTTAAAAAAGACTACCAGTCTTTTGAAGGCCTTGCAGAAGACAGAACTGTCTGCTTCTCTCCATCATTTGTTCCTATGTTTTAAGTCCCTCTCTCTTCTTTTTTTTTTAAGTTAAAAAAAAAAGCTGTTGATAAGTACCAATTACTACATTTTTCATTGGAATATTCTTTTCTCAGCTTCTCATCAGCAGAAACCTGCATTCTGAATTTTAGACTGTGACCATACTTGCTATGGTTGAACATTGGCAGGGTGTTAATATGCCTGATCTTCTGGGGTTTCCCTCGTATAGCAAATAATTACTAACATGAGTGGCACAGATGTTATGAGAGAGGCTGACTGAGCAAGGCATTTAGGGATTGGTAATCAAGCATTTTCTAGTCTCCATGTTCTGCACTGATCACAGACATGTATGGCACATGCAAACACATACATGTAGATGTCTAACTCTGGTATCGTAATCTTGAACTCAGTTTCTCCATAAGTAACACTGATTGGACCAGGCATCCTCAACCATATTGAATGCAACTACATCCACCTGATCACCAGCAATTCTATATCTTTTTGTTTCTCATCCTGTGAATATTTAATCTTCAGGTGTCTGATACATGCATCTGTATCAAACTTCCTGCAGGGCTTGCTACTTGTACACTATTTTGTCAAAGCTTTGTTTTAACTTGCGAAGAATTTGTTCCTGTCTAGCTCCCAAATCAAAATACCACACAGCAGATTTTTTTTCCACATTCCAGAAAGCATCTTAAGGACAGCTTAGACTGTACAGCCAACTGTACTGTTGATTGTTTCACATTACATTGCCTGTTTAATACCAAACAAACCAACCTCACTCCAGTTCTTATTACCTGTTCTTCTGCTAGGGTTGCCTTTAGCAGCATGTATCAAGTGTGACAGTCCAGAAGATATTGCCAGCACTTCTGTCCTTGGTGTGTTCTCCCTTAGAGCCATATCTGAAATGGAAAGAACCATGATGTATATTCTTTTCCTTTTATGGTGCTTTAAAAATTTATCTCTTCTAGAAATGTGAAAAGATTCTTATTTCCTCTTCTTCCTCACTCTCTTTTGTCAGTTTGAAGAAGAGTTTTTGGAAACCCGAGACCAGTATGAGAAGCTCCTGCAAGGTGAGTCCATGTGAAACCTCAAGAAAACATGACTTAAAGAAGATGGCTGAAGTCTTTGAAGACTCTATGTGTCTTCCTTTCCACAAAGAAGAGTAAAGCTGAAAGCTGTGAGCAGCTGCAGAAGCTGGTTTCTTTCCACATGTGGACAGATAAAATTGCAAACTGAGTATCTTTCCAACCTGGAGGTTTCGCCTGGCTTCTGGATTCTCCTGTTCTCCATTTATCTACATGTCCCACCTGGTCCCACAAACTTAACCATGGGCTTCAGTAACCAGAAAGTATTTATCCCAGAATTTCATGTTATGTCCTGATATAGCTTAAAGACTATATATTAAAGACTATAGCTTAAAGACTATATATTCTCTCTTATAAGAGAGAAATCTGTGAATCTAATGTTTGCTTTATATAGTGTTTGAATAACAGAACAGAATTTTTTTGCATTCTTTAGAACTAGACACTTTTTACTCAGTTGACATGTTTAGTGTGATTGTCCCCACTGCATTTCAATTTCATTTAAAAAGCTGCTGTACACACTCCTGACTGCAGTGAAATTTTTTTAAAGGAAGGATGGTAACCCACAATAATTGTGTTTTTCAGTTTAATTTGTCTGCACCGCTGTAATTTATTTTTTGCATGAAAGAACTCCAGTTTAATACAATGACTACCCACAGCAAACTCATAAAAGCAATGTTCCTCTGAAGACAGCAAGAAATCTGATGTGGAGTTATTAGATCAGTCAAATAATGTGTGTCTTTCTTTTAGGTGGATCCCTGCTGTTTCAGCAAGTGCCCATGGTGGAGATGGATGGGATGAGGATGGTGCAGACCAGAGCCATCCTCAGCTACATTGCAGCAAAGTACAATCTGTATGGGAAGGACCTGAAGGAGAGAGCCCTGTATGTAACAGTATTACCCTTCTTTAACTTAGCATAGTAGCTCAGATGCATCTAGAATTAATTGCATAGTTGCACACAGACCTGTGCACAATCATCTGTGGGCCTCAGTGATACACAACTTGCAATGAGCCTGGGAGGCCACAGTTAGATGCAAGCTAACTAATTTGTTCTAACTCAGTAACTTTTCACATAAAAATATTTGAGTCATGGGTTTATTGTGCCTCACTGAAAGACTAATACAGCCTGACACAGGTATTTGAGAGGTGACTGGTATGTAGATGCTGAACTACTTCTGTAACCAGAAAACTCTGGAAAGAAGTGGTTAGTTTCTAACTTTTGGCTGTAAAATAAGAGCTGTCATTGACATTATCTGTGGTTGCATGATGTCCCACTGCACTGTAAAAAGTGCATGGTTTAGATCTTTGGGAGCTGGGGAAAGAACAGCTAAAAGCTGTTGAAAAACTATTGGTTTCATGTGAGATTACATCCATGTGAAATTACATCCGTGTGAAATTACATCTTGATGTTGTGTTTGTGAAAAAAAAAGTATGATAGGGCTGTCTCAGTATGTTGCATCTTAACTGTCCATCTACAGTACAAAACCTGCTCGTATAGCTCTGGAAAAGGGACAATCTGAAGAACTGCTGTACTGATAATTTAGCTGCTTGAAGGACCTGGTATGCTACAGACTTCCTACCCCATTATTTATCTATTTGGCACTACTTGGACTTTGGATGAAATTCTGAAGGTGGAATACATCCAGACAATTAAGTCAGTTGGGAATGATTCCTTGTGGTGTTGTGTGTTTCTTTGGTGATTGTGAAATGATCCATAACATCAAAGTTACACACTTAATCTCTCTGCAATCCTGTTTAAACCTGCACAATGAAGCAAGTAAGAGCCAAAATCACTACAAATACAAGTAAGACTCCCACTGTGACATATTTTTTTAATTGCAGAAATAATTTCCATGAGGGAGTATGTTTGAGATTGCTTAAAAAAGCATTTCTCAGATCACATTGCAGCCTGGAAAGGAGCAGGGCCGGGGGAAGGCACCACGACAAGGGGATGGGAAATTCAGTGTTTACTATCCTAAAACAAATATAAGGTAATTCTGCTTGTGCAGGTACCTTCTATTTAAGGTTTTTGTTTGCTTTGGTTTTAAGGATTGATATGTATGTTGGAGGAACTGATGACCTTATGGGCTTCATCTTGATGTTCCCTTTCTTATCAGCAGAGGATAAAGAGAAGCAACGTGCTTTTATAGTTCAAAAGGCGACAAGCAGGTATTTCCCAGTGTATGAAAAAGTATGGAGGAGAATAGTTTTCTTTCCTGATTCTGGAGGGATAACAATGAGAACACTGGGTATTTCACCCCAACCAGAAGCAGAAGTGTCAGTGCAGTACTTTACACCAGAACATCCATACTGTCTGTTGGCTGGAGGGGCATCAGAGCAGTATAAGATACATTGGAGTGGGTTAACGCAAGAGACTTTCAATGTATTTTCTTCCTCATGTCCAGGTGAGGAAGGGAGTGATAGAGCAGCTTTGATGGGCTTCTGGTACCCAGCCAGGATCAACCCCACCACAGTAATTTGTATTGCAAAAGTAGTGCTGATTGTCTTCTTTGTTTAATATTTCAAATACATCTCAGTTGGGTTTTTGTAAACACTGTAATATACAGCTATCACTGCTGACTTCTAGCCATACTGGAATCTTGGTGTTTCTCTAACTGATAATTTGAGAGATAAGACCCAAGAGGTACTCTCAATGGAAATTAATATGCATGGACAGGATGATCTAGCAGGAATAGCTCGTCTCCATTATAAAGACTAAAGAGAAAACTAAAGAGAAAACAGTTTTTCACATTGTGAGGTCTCCTATAGGTGGTTGCCAGGGTGCATTCTGCCCTATATTCCACTTGTATCTTAGCCCTAATGCTTTAGGCTGATCACCTCTCTTTTATACTCTCTTATTTTCCCACTGAAGCTGTAAAAGTGTATAGGAAAATTCCAGATAAATTAGACTTGAAAGATTTGAATACCAAGAAGGTATCTAACCCTATAGTCTAGAATACAGGGTTACCTAGAGCTGTAGGAAGAAAGGATCGGTAAGAAAAACCCTGGAATTCTAGATTTCTGTTGGAAAAGATCAGTGACCGCTGGCACATCTCCTGTTAGCTGCATGGGAGAGAAAGGTGAAAAGGAGGCAGTAGTATTGTCAAAGAAGGTGTGCCTATGAATTTTGAAAACATGAACCTCAGCTGGCTATCCACACCTGAGTGTTTTTGTCTATGACATTTCTAGGTTTTGAAAGACCATGGGCAGGACTTCCTTGTTGGCAACAATTTTAGCTGGGCAGATGTTCATCTTCTTGAAGCCATTTTAATGGTAGAAGAGAAGAAGTCAGATGTGCTCTCAGACTTTCCTCAGTTACAGGTACCTTGCACTAACAAGATGCTCATATGGCTGTAAATGTGATAAATGATATTTCAAAGTCTGTTCTGTAAAATAATTCCACAAAACATTTGTTACTTTTTCATTGTAGTCTTGCTTTTCCTGCTTTAGGAAGAGCCTTGTTAGATGTTTCATCTAGACAAACTGTTATTTTCTGGAGTAACCCCTGTACACATATGAAGAAATGCACCCTCCCTTTTTTTGACTCTACCAGTTTTGTGATACTGTTAAGTGGAAGATATTTTCTGGATCACAAGAATGAGCTGAGTAATGTACATATTAGAAACCACAGATAACTGCTAGCACTTTATCCCATATCAATACAAGACAGAGGGCTCATTTGTTACTGTGGAAAATAAAACAGTTGAAGTGAGTGGCAGTAAAATTTATCCACAGTTAAAACCATATTTCCTGTCTTGTCTCCACATACAGCTTGTTAAAGGATGTTACACAAATCAGTAAAATAGGGGTTTTTCTTGTGTTACTTTCTGTTCTTTAAATACCATGTACTTACTGTTTGCCTTTTAGGCATTTAAAGCAAGGATAAGCAGCATCCCTGCAATCAAGAAATTTCTTGAACCAGGAAGCCAGAGGAAACCTGTTCCTGATGATAAATATGTAGAGACAGTCAGGAGAGTTCTCCGCATGTATTATGACATAAAAGCAAATTAGTTTGCCTGGCACCAAGCTGTAAGAGAACTGCCAGATTGCACACAACCAATTACACCACAAAGGAAGGCGAAGGGGTGTTGGAGACGTGTTTCAATGGGCAGGAGGTTGTGCCCTCACACAAAATACAGTAGGCAGGTATCTTTTGTAACACTTCAATACTAGCCTATTTTCTCCTTCATTCATCTCGAGATTTTTTCTGGTAATTTTAAGCAAATAACATGGCAGCAAGCACACTGTCTTCCTAGAGACTTTGTGGAACAGCAGAAAAGAGAAATGTGAGTTGCTGACTGATAGTTTCAGTATGTCGTGCTATTTTTGAGGACTTTTTTCTAGATCCAGGTCAGATTTTTATATGATGATTGCTTCCAATGCAGGCCTTTATTCTTCTTTAATATCACTGTTAGCAAATGAAACAAGTAGTTCTTAAAGAAAGGAGTGAGGGCTTTCTCTTGCCAGTTCTACTGGACATCAGTGACTTTCTAGATGTCAACATTGTGCCTTTATAACAAAGCTGCACTTTTATTATTGAATTAGGAAATAAACTGACTGCCAAATGATGTTTCTGTTTCACTGCTGTATCTAGAGGACCTGTACTAATCAAATAAACTTTTTATATAGTCTTATTTTCCTGTTGTCTCGTGAATGACAGCTGGGGCTTGAAAACATAATTTTTACTTTTCTTGGAAGATAAATTCTTTATATTTGATAGTAGGGTCATTGTTAACCCACATGCCTCGTGAAAGGCATATTTTGTTTCTGTTTATAAACAAGAGAATGGATATGTGAAGGAGGGGTAGTAAACCATCATACAAACCTGGCTGCTGATACGGCTCCTGTCTAGTACCAACCAAATTCAAAATGTTGTTTCTTTTCCTCTTTTTTTTTAACTCTATGGTTTCCATAGACAGCTAGACAAAGGAATTTAAAATTGTTTTAATCACTTCAACAAATGGCACTTAGGTTTCGAAAAGCTGCTCTGCAGGATGTTACCTTGGTGTTTCATGCTTGTTATTTATAGCTCTACATTACTGACATAGTTTACAAGAAAAGAATTATGCTCACTCTCTAATGACTCTGGTTTATTCCTGTGTTAGCTGTGGGTTGAGAAATAAGATGCTGCTTGACACTGGCATGTAGTAAGTACACTCATCTCATACCTGATGAACAAGTTGCCCACTTGAGAGCTCGTCAGACTCCCCAGCTTCAGCATGATTGAAGTTTTCAGGGCTACAAACACTTTCCCCTCCTTGCCAGGCATACAAAGTTTGAATTGACCTACAGTAATTTATCAGCTAATGTAACGTCAATTGCAATTAGAGTTCAGTCCTTGGTTTAATCTCAGAATAGTTTATTAGAAAAGTTTGGAAAATGCTGTAGTTGTTGATCGTAATTCCTTTGCTAAGTGAACCTTTTCTCCACAAAATGAGGAAAGTTGTTGTGTAATGCTGTCCAAGAGTTCAACAAGCAAAGATGCAGCAAATGTAGGAGGTGCCTCTGCTAGTACTTGGTGATAAGCCTTACAGCTGATGGTTATTCCTGTTAGTAAACAGAGTGGTACAGCAGCAATGAACGTGAGCAGAAGAACAGCTGGCACTGAAGCCTTGTCATCAACACTGTATGTGTTAGAAACAGGGTTAACTTCAGCATAGCTCAGAGTGGTTGTGTGGACTGAATGCCATGTAAACAGCATTTGCTGCACTCTTTGAGCATATTTTTCAGTTTAATTTCATCCAGAAAGAATCCAGTTTGTACACTCCAAGGTCACACTGTGATGGGAGCCAAAGCACAGGTAAGAAACTAATTTTTAAAACATCCTCCTGTTCCAGACCACTAATGTAGACATACCATGTAAGGCTCCAGGTCTGGCCCAAGTGATGGTTCATTTCCTGATATTTCAGTAAATTGTTGATAAGAGCATAATTTTGTTTCATTATTTTTTACTTATCTCCTTGGTTTGTTTTAAAATGAAAAATACCTAGAAGTGTTTATACATCATGAGGACTCCTCCATACAAAATCTACAGCCATGTTTGCTTATGCAGGGCTACATGGTGTGACACCATGCTGTGGGTTAACTCTGACTGATAATCTTATTTTGATATTCCCATGCAGGTTTGTCAATTTACTTTCTAACCTGTAAAGAGCAGCAGGTTTACAGACTATTATTGTGATCTTCCATATTCTGGGCAAACTATGGATGAAATCAGTTTAATCTAAGTCTTTCACAGAGTATCTTTTTTTACTGAGCAATCTTGAGTCCTGGTAAGCACTCTAGCAGTAATTATTTAGGGTGTTAGCTGACTTCAGTAATGCTTTTACAACACATAAGGGCTCTTCAGTTCCGTTACAGCCTTCAACACAGTAGTAAACAAGTAAAATGTACAGATGTTTGTTGCTGTTTCTCCTATGTCTCTCAATGTTGCCAGCGCAATAATTCCTGGCTAAATATTAGTTAATGCATAATAACCTCAGGATTTGTTTCACTCTTACCTGTCACAAATCACTTAAGTGTTAGAGAGGCAGTTTTGATGTGTTCTCCAAGAAGGACTAGGGGTTTTCTTCAGCTCTTGCTCTGGTAAGACCTATTTATGAACAAATTAGCCTGAGCATCATTTTGACAGCCAAGTAAATTATACTTGGTGGAGGTAAGAGCTGTGATCCTATACAACCATTTTTGGTTTAAAACACTCTGCCAATGGAATGACAAGTTCATTTCCATTGAAAACACTGGGATAATTCTCAGTGATTTACTAGCGAGTACAGGTTCTTTGCTTTAGCACAAGGTATGGTTTCTGATGACTGTATGGGATCTTTACTTGTGCTTGCACTGTGCTTGCTGATGTTTTGCTAGATCGCAGTTAATTCCAGTGGAACACTACTATTTGTTTAACCACATCTGAAGGTGCAAAAGAAGCTATTCATAGGAATTTTTCAAGTCTCCTGCATGCTTCTTGTGGCACTTCTTCTCACCTGACTATATCAACACCAATCAAAAAAAAAAAAAAAAAGCCAGATTCACGGAAAACTAGCCAGGTCGACTGACTGGAGGATTCCTAACATTGCTTCTAGCAGGCACTTGGCATATACTCCTATGTCCAGTATCACTTGCCAATTGCCACCATAGGCAAAACAGACTTGATTTGGGGAAAGTTTCTTTATCACCAATTAAAACAGTTGGTGAGAAAGAAAAAGAAAAACTTGAACACCTTCCTCCCACTCCTCTCCTTCCCCGACTCAACCTCCCTCCTTCGTTCCCGACTCCTCTACCTTCTCCCCTCCTTCTTGTCGCGTCTTCGCAAGGCACTTCCTGCAATGTTTTTCCCTGGCACTCCGCGGTGTAGTGTTTTGCCGCTGTGTTTTTGTTAACACGTTCCCCACTCCCGCCCCGGCCGTGGCTCAGCCGCGCCCTGCGCTGGGCGGTTGGATCCGGCTGGAACCGGCCTCCCCTCACGGAGCCGCCGCTGGAGGCAATGCTCCGTACAGCCATGCCTGGTTCAAAAAGCTGCTCCCTCAGCTGCTTTCCAAGTGGGTTGCGGGGATCACTGGGACTTGTTGGTGGTGGCCACACCTTTGAGGTCTAGGAGGTGAAAGTTCGTGTTCCAGAGGCGTGTCGGACGTGGACACCAGGGCGCCTGGACACTGCTGGTGCAGAGGAGTTTTCAGGAGGCTGCGCTCAGAACCCAATCTTGCTTCTACGAAAGGCAATTTCATTTGCTGCTGCGCAAAAATTTGAGTCGTAGTCAACTCGGCGTGTCCCCGGGTTCCCTTTCAACAGCTTGGGAGCCCTGGGCATGGAATTAGCCTGACGTTACTTTTCCTGCCCCCAGGTGGGGCCCTGCGCTTTCCGCAGGTGCCCTCGGTGGGGGCTGGCGGGAGCGAGGCGATGCATCCCGGAGCCATCCTCAGCCACAGAGCCGGAAAAGTACACCCGCCGTGGGAAGGACCTGAAGGACAGACCCTGGTGCAGCAACTTCAAACCTCTAAGCACCAGATGCTCGTTTTTAACATGTGACTACTTTTGGAGCCAGAGGCAACAAATAATGTTATCAGAATGCAATTTATCTGTAAGGCATGGTTAACCTCTGAGCAACTAAGTGGAGACATGTCTGCAAGCCACCTTAGAGTGCAGGGCAGAGAAGAGGATATATACACACATTTCCAGCAGCTCCTTCCAGACATTGTTTCAGTGCAGGTATCTGTTGGAATTTCTCTTGCTGCAGCCTGTGGCTGTTGTCTGTTCTACTTTCACTATGGTCTTCTGAGGAGAGCCTGGTCCTGGCCCCGGCCCCTCTGCAACTACATATTAGGTAGGTGAAGAGAGAAACCAGATCCTCAGCACTTCATATTTCACATTTTTTATCAAAGGGCTAAAAGAAAAATGAACACATTTCATAGTAGATAAAGTGATAATAGGTAGGAAAGTTAAAAACTCAGTGATCTGAGTCAGTATTCCATACATAGGAATTAATAAACCAGAGGCATTTAGTCTAGTTAAGTGCACTTTGCCTAAATTCCCACTGATGTGAGAAGCAGGAACTCAAGAGGAGGAGGAGCTGAAGAACACGGTGGATAATCAGGCATATGCCAGATCCCAACATGCCACTGACATCTGAAAATGCTAATGTGACCTTGGTGTATAGTGGAAATTTTCAAATAGCATCATTGTATGTCTGACTCTGACATTGACCCAAGAGCTACCTAGCTGTAGGCATCACTTAATCCTAATGCAGAACAGGGGCCAATTTTCTAGTTATGCTGCAGATTTGTGTTGCTTACCCTACAAGCACTACTTTTAATTTCAGACCAATTTCAATACTGCAGCAGTATCATTTAATCTCACACCTGGAAACATCATCCAAGAGAAGATGGAATGGAATGTTAGCCTTTCTGGCAAGAGAAAGGGAGCTTCACCTCATCATTCAGCCTCAGATGCCAGAGCTTAGTACATATGACCCCAGCCCTGCCAACCTACTTGGGTACACATTAGTTCAAGCAGAGAATATCCTCCCACTTGCTTCCTCAAGGATGTAGTTAACTTATTTAACTCTAGCTATTATTCAGCAGACAGTTTTGCTGTAGAACATTAGTCAAGGGGTGATCTGGGCGACAATTCTTCCGGATTCCTTTGAAAATCTGATTTGAACAATTATTTCTGAGAAGTTTCAGAATAGCACAGAGACAGCTTTGAAATAAGCAGTGTAACTCTCATACTTTTCAGAGCATCTTATTGTTCTACTTTCTCCCAAAGTATGCCCACACAACGAAACAGAGATGTGATGGGAGTGTTTATGTCTTTAGTTAAACAGGCACACTGTTTTTCTAGTGCCATGGTGCCTTTTTTTGCTAATAGTAACAGGTGCTAAAATGAAGTCGGTGTAGGGCTGGGGCTGGAGAACATGTATCTCCAGGATCTGGGGGTCATTTTTACCATACAAGACACCAAGTAAGACTTCATTAGTTGGATAGTGTCCTGGTTCTCCTTGAGGCAAGAGGGATGCCTCTTCAAAACTGACAACGGAACTGTATAGGTTTGGGCCCCAAAGATTTTTGTGTCTTTTCTGCTCATTCCAGTTTATAAGATTAGGAATCTCCACTTTCAGCAGTGAAACATATCCCCATCAACACTTTTCTAACATGTGTTTATGTTCTGTATTTTATTATTACAACTTTATTACCTTGTATATAAAGACCACAGGCGGTTTCAGCGTGGTTCTTAAGCACACCAAAGCCATCTTTCAATATTCGTGCTGTGGTAAGGACAGTTCAGGTCTCTGTACATCCATTCAGTTTAACCTCTCACCATGCAGGCTGATGAAAAGAGGCCTGTGTAAGGAAGCTGTTGCCTTTGTGAATTGGGCGCTGAGGTCTATAGTGCTGCAAACCAGCTGGGCAAGATGAACCAGATTCCTGTTCTATTATCAAACTTGCATTGAGAACTTCCCTTGAGAACAAGAGAACAAAAGCATATGAAGGTTTGTATCTGACCCAACGCACTTATCTTTCCCTTCAGTTTTTGTGCATCTTCTACCGTATCGCCAATTTCTTCTGATGTTCCTTCATTTGTAGTTTTTATGGAAATGTAACAACTGTTGTACGTGTGCAACCTACAGAACTGACTAAGGATGCAGAAATAAACTTGAAATGAAGGTTTAGATTGTTAATAACTTCACTGCCTCTGTTCTGGAGCAAAACTCAGAAAAGTCATTAGGTTTTTAATTCCTGTAAACATTTTTCCTCTTGATCAAGTTAGTTACAATCTTTCATATCTGTCAAACTTCTGTGGACAGAAGTCCAGTAAGTGGCGGAAGCTGTCCTGATGGTAGAAGAGAAAAGTGCCCTCCATTCTCTCCAAGTTTTCTTTTCTGCAGGAAATGAAATCATATAGTTACGCACACATATTCATTTCAAGTTTTGAAGAAGACAGAATGCTTGACAGTTTCTTGCACTCTTACAGAATGCAGATATAATCAAGGGAATACAACCAACAGAGTAAAATACAAATAATAAAAAAGGAAAAAAGCAGAGCTGAGAAATGCAGGTGATAAGTGAATTACAAATCAATTAATTACAAAAATTATTAGATAAATTATTTTTTATGCATGTGATTTCAGTACAAATGACAGAGAAGGGCTTTCATCTCCCCTATCTTATAATAGAAGTGGAATAACACAATTAAATAAAAGCAGCAAAATATAAGCAAATAAAAGCAACATTTTCACACTCAGACAGTTGATCTCTTTGTTAGAGGACGTCATTGAGGCCAGGAATTTAAACAGATTAAAGTAGTATAAAGGACATAATGAATGCAGTGAAATATTGTAAGATACTGAACATTTAGGGGCTAAGCAGCTCTCCAGTGCAAAAAGATTAAACTGTGAAAGGCAGGTTATGCCAGTATTGATCACTGTATGGTTTTAAACCTTGTGTTGTAGGCTTGTACCATCTGACTTGGATCTGCTTTTCTCTGAAGTTGGACCATCTGCTCTTAGGAAATTGCCTCCTCCCTCACCATCAGCTGATTTCACAGGATTTTATTGGCTTGATTAAAGGTTTTCCCACCCCTATTCTTAGTAGTAAAAAATAAAAATATTCTTTAAACCTAAGTTTAGGTTATTAGGAGTTTTAGTTGTAAAAATGCACATAAAGTGAGAGTCTTAGAAAGACTCCCAGAACACAACAGATGCCAAATAAAGGAAAGATACACTAATACAAGTTTCTATCAAACTATGAAGTAATTACAACACATGAGCTATTTAAGTTAAATATTTTACAATTAAATTTGTACTACTAAAGGTATGTTTCAGTTGTCTTTGAAACCTTGATCTTGCCTATCTTGTGCCTTGATAAAGCAGCCCTTTGACCATATTTAGATAGTTAGATCAATAAAGACTAAACAATCCAAATAACAATATACTGAAAACCAGCTCTCCATTTAAACTCTCCTCACAGCACTATAGTGGGTGTAAATTAGAATTAGGATTATTGTTTTCAGATTTTCTTGTGCCAGTGGTCCATCTGAGAGTCAAAGAGCCTAGGGAAGTATGTGTGAGGGTTACTACAGACTTGGTTAACCTTGCTTTGGGCAGTCAGTAAAGCTTCCTGCACAGAACCAGAGCAGTCCCTGAAAGTTTGCAGCAAGGCTTAAATGATGCATGACTTGTTCAAACTATTAATGTGGACTCAAATTATTTTTATCACAGTGCTCAGTTTAGGAGTGCAATAAGCAGCATGTGGAGAATCCTCCTACCCTTCTGTGTTTAATTCTTTGGTGGAATTTAGTGATGTACCCTGTGCTCACTTCTGAGAGGATGCTGCAATCAGGCATTGTTCCCCAAGCCAGCTGCTTAGCGATTTGTGAGGATTGCAGGTAGGTACATTTTGAGAAGACTTTGAATTTACCTCATCTACAGCACAAGGAAGTGTGTCTGCAGAGCACAGTGGGAAGATGACATTCCAGGGCATGGTATACTCACTAGTTAAAATCTGCCTTTGCCCAAGCCCAGATCGCTTCAGCTGCACCTGGGCCCCATGCCTGCTTCTTGAATACTCATGGGTGTGGCTAAACAAACCATGTGCAAAATAAACTTATTTTCTTTTCTGCTCTAGAGGTTTACAGAACACCTATTGAAGTTACAGATAACAGCAACCTCCTTGATATGATTACCTTCAGATTCCAAAGGAGCTTTGTAATTACATTATGAAAGGCTGTGCTGGAAGCAAAATAAAAAGAGAACAAGGCAGAAAGTCTTTCTGTGAAACAGGAATGGGTAGAAGGGGAGCAACAAACAAATCTGCATGTGGCCATGTTCAGCAAATCCAAAAAGTATCAGAATTCTTTGCTTGACCACTCAGTCATCCCTGACCCTTAAATTAGAGACCTTTCCCTCCCATTCTTTGCCACCAAGCCTACTGCTGTCCTTGGCAGCATTTGAGACTGCAGAGAGGACGAAGAGGCTACAGTTACGTGCATGCTCTTCTGTAGTCTCTGTTCCTGAACCAGCTCTTGTGCTCAGGTGCATGCTGATCATGGATAGGTATGAACAAATGCTCCTTTCCTACTCAGCTATCTCTGTATGTGCAGCATTTCTACTGGAGCCACATCTGCATTACACGGGGATCACCATGCCCATGATTGGTACAGCATGTATTTACATAATGTTCAGATATTCCAAAAATAGGGTACCTATTCTGCCAGCTGGGGATTTTTCTGGGCCTTTGCTGGACTTCTGACCCATATTTAGGAATTTTCTCTAGGGAAGCCTGGTAGTAACTGAGTTTGACATAGAAAAAATACAGACACATGCATTTAATGTCATGCTTTACTCAGTATATTATGAAGTTAAGAGAGAGTTCGAATTAGGCAAAGTGTAAAGAAGCACCATACAGTTGGGTTTTGCTGACAGTATCAACCTCTGAAGCACATAAATTACAAATCTGCAGGAAGCATCTAAGGGAAGTGCATCCTCTAGAAGAAACTGCCAGCAATTGCCAGGCAGAGAAACCATTACAAATCTCCAATTGTGAGGAAAATGTTACCTGGAGACTTTTGTCCTGAGATTCCGCATAGTGAGGTACTGTGTTAGTAGAGCCATGGCTTTAGACAGACAGATACGATTTTCATAACAATGTGGGTTCTGTGAACAGATCTTCAGATTAGTTTTACTGATGTCTGCTGCAGGGGTGTAAAGCAATGCCCAACATCACATGTGGGTCTGTGCTAGAGGAAAGAACCTTATCTTGGCACCCAAATCCCATTTTTTCATTTGCTATGACATCTTTGTGTCTGTTCACATTCACTTTCAGGTTTGGGATTTTTAGCTGAAATACAGATAGAAAAGCTGAAACAGTTACTTCTTGTGGGTAAGAAAATCATAGTTTATTTCATCTCTGAGTATTAGCCATGTAAATTCAATTTCAAAAATTAGTGCTATTGCCTTGAGACATAGGGTGGGTTCTGACATAAACTGCTCATCCATTTTTTATATTAAGTAAGCTTGATACTGTATTTCAAAGTAATTGAGCCCTGTTGTTCCACAGTTTGAGTAATTTCTCTATGCCATACAGCAGCAAAAATAAAAACCCGCCAAATAATTAAATAAGCCTAGAAACTTAAGTGGTTTTTCTTTAAATGGTTCCTATTACCTTCAATATGACCCAGAAAAAAATTCTCATTTTCTCAGTGTTTTCGAATGTCTTGCACTTTTATTTGGGTAAAATGCCCCCAAAATTTGAAGAGAACAGTTCCAATAGATGGCTACCATAGAAACTGTGAGGTTAGCGTCATGGTATAGTCAAATCAACAAACAAAGACTGTCTCTGCTTGAGTGTCAGTTTTCAGAGCCATATGTCTTTAAACTGGATTGGGTCAGTTTAAGAGCATTGGGAGGCTTTTTTCTCTTATTGGGTATGGCTGGAAACTCCCCCAACTGCAGAGTTTAAACAGCCCTGGGGAACCTGCCTGTGCTGGGTGGAGTCTGAGTTAAGGTCAGAAGGTAAGAACTTTAAAAAAAATTCCTTTTTCTTAAAGCATTTGCATGACTCTTTTTGAGTGAAACAACTAAGTTTTTTAGGGGCATCTGCTGGTGTAATGTAAATTCTCTGCTCTCCTTAGCCTGTATGTGTGCTGGGTAGACTAAAAGTGGCTTGATAATTATTCACCACCTGGAAGCTGCAGGAGAAAAAATGCCAGAGAAAGATGTGTTTTTAATCAGGAAATTAATTCTGTGGTGCAATCTAGGGCTGACCAAGGAAGCAACTGAGAGGACAAAGTGCAAGCCTCGAGCACTTTGTTGTTTCTTCTAGGTTTGAGCAGGAATGCTGGACTCGAATCTCAGCTCCAGTGCTAAACAGTACTTCATGCTGAGTGCTCCTGGTTTTGGATGATCTCTTAAATTGTTCTTGCATCCTTGAGATGTATGCTCAGAGAAATTCTCAACAAGCATGTTACTAAGGCTTGCAAGGCGATAGGAGATAGGATAGAAATATGGATTTTTAGAAAAAAACAATTTTTAAAATTGTATATAGTCAAATTTTGTGTTGAGGTTGTTGCTAGATACCAGGGCAGTGTATGCAAGATGCAAGTATTTATTTTGCTGCAGCATAAATTCATGACATGAACCAGTTCTTCAGCAGTGTCTGGGTTAATGCGGTAGTCCCCAAATGCCCTGAGTAGTGATGTATTTTGGCTATAGGAATCAGATACTACTTAACTAAAATTAGAAGGTTTTCCATGCCTATTCTCAACAGTCCCTGGATATTTGGCTGTTTGTACCTTTGCAAGAGTCAATTTTCTTCAGCAGTCAGACATAGCTTTTCAGGAACAAGAAACACCAGCTCGCACTACTTGTAAGCCTGGTGGTTTGTACTGTTGTTGTGTAATATATGTTAGACCATTTCCTATATCTTTATTTTGTCCTTCTGCCATATGGTCTGGCTGATGAATGATAACATATTTCTCTGGCAATTGTATAACTTTAGCAGTTCAGTAATTAATGGAGCATTTGATATTTTACTTCCACTAGAAGTCATAAATTCACACAGCTCCTGTAGCTGCCCAGTGGCATGGCATACTCCAAATGCATATTGAGAATCAGCATAAATATTTACAGACTCGGAACAGCTGATAGACCTTTGTTAATGCAATTAATGCAGCTGCTTGTGTGCTCAGCTTTGGCCTGAGTGGTGAAGCTTCCACTGCTTCATTTGCAATAGTTAGTCAGTAACCTGTATTCTGGTTGCTGCTCAGATAATATGACCACCCACAAATAACAATTCCAGATTGGCCTTTAGAAACAGTGCATCTGTTAAATCTACTTGAGCCTTGTAGGCTTTATGGGTGGTTACTACACAGGCATGATGTCATTCCTTGCCCAGGTGGAAGGAGTAGCGTAGTGGGATTTGGCGTGTCAGTTACTATCCCAGAGGCTGTTCCTTGTCCTTCTTGTGCAAACAAGGTGAACAGTTTACCACAGTCTGGCAGTCCCAGGACAAGTGCAGCTGGCTTCAAATCTTGAATGTTTACCTTGTGTGTTGCCCAGTGAATGGATTCTTCATCACCTTAGGTTATCAGTATCAATGGTTTTTCTATTTCCTTGAAAGAGCTGTCTGGCAGTGGCAGAATCCTACAACTTCTGAAAAGTGTTAGTACCTGGTCTTGGAGGATTTTGAATTATTTTAATATGATTTTCAGATAATAGCTACTCATCTTGCTGAAGAATGTAGCACAGATATTCTATACTTCTCTTACACAAGTTGTAACTTACATAGAAAGGCCCAATGACCATTTTAAATTAAGGCAAACAGTAAGGAATGGGTGACAGCTATACAAGATTCCTTGGCTACTAATAGAGCATCAACATATTCAATCAAAACTGGATCAGCTTTTTTAAACAGTACATCCTGAAAGTCTCTTAGTAAAACTAGAAAAATAGTGGAGGCCTGAGCGAAATCCTGAGGCCTTGGCTCTGTAGGCTGTATCTTTCCCTAAATAAATGAAAAAAGGTGTTGAGAGTCTGGATGAATAGGTTTGCTTTTTTAACATAGAAGTTGCTGAGTTTCTAGTTAGTCGAGAGTTCTATCTTCTGATCTTTAGGGAATCTCAGGTGTCAGTACTCACAGGGGAATGAGCAACAAAACTGAGCCCACCGGACAAGACTGAGATCCAGACCTGCTAACTGAAGGTAGTTGCCTGTATGTGAGCTACAGCTGTCAGGTCCCTGTATAGTCAATGGAGATGCATTCAGCAGATCTAAACATTACGGTGACTTTTAACCAAAACTCAAGAGGGTTTTTTGGTTTTTTTTTTGTTTGTTTGGTTGGTTGGTTTTTTCGTTTGTGGGTGGAGGTTTTTTTGTTTTGTTTGGGGTTTTTTGTTGGTGTTTTTGGGTTTTTTTGTGATTGTTGGCTTTTTTTTCTGTGTTGGAAGCTTAAGGCAACTAAAATCCACTCAGAGCTGACAGTTATTTTTAATTTAAAAAAAAATCTTACGGCAAGTTTTAATTCTATGTTTGTCATTGCGCTTCTCACATAATTTAATGCCACATAGAATCTCTTGTTTATGTCAAATGATAAAATGATACTTGAGGCTTCTTACTGCTTCTAATGTTCTGCAAACAAAAGATAATGTTTCCAGGAGAGTTGAGGTTCATATACTTGATATTTCAGTCATTGGCTTTTTTAGTTAAAGGAAAAGTCTTGTTTACTTGTAAGTTTCTATGCATTACAAGTTGGGGCAATGTGTGTTGAAATGATACAGATGCAATGAAGCTGAAAAGTGTGATAATGAAAGAAGCACTAGCTAGTTGTTGAGAACTATGTTGATAAACTGCCCTAGAGTGACAAGTAGTCACACAAGATGCAGAAACTAATAAAACACTATCCCTAGAGCCAAACATTTTAATTAGAAACAGCTATTTGCTCTTTAAAATGGAACATACTTTTTTTATATAATGTATATTTGAATTATATTTACTAAATTACCCCTAATATCCCTATTTATTGTAGTAACATGACTGGAATTGCTGAAGGGAGAACTCTGTCTCATTTTTTATTTAAGTCAGGTTTGGGCAAAATATGTTCCAAATGTACTTTATTTTAAGTACACCTACAAAGCACTGTGACTTGAAAAACATACCATTGGAGTGTACTGAGCCTGATTCAAATAAGAAATGTCAAGTGGATGCAAGGTGTGACAGACATAATGTTGCAGCTTTGGCTTTAACTCTGGGAAGACTGGAGTCATCTGGAAATTCTTTTAAGTGAGACACTCTGAGCCATTAGGATATGATTAGGAGATCTATTTTAAAGGGTTTTTTTTTCCTTCTGCTCATCAGTGTATAATACAAGCATCTGTGTGAAGGGAATGGCATTCATGTTCTTTTAGTAATTAGAGCACGAAGCAGAGAGGAATTAAGGCCTGGATGTAGAAATGCTTGTGCTCACATATGAGCACTGCCAGTCCAGCTGGTTGTCCCTGTCTATGAAACACCTCGGTACAAATGCGCTCTGGGAGAGGCGCAGTTACAGCAAAGCATCGACAGCCTCAGTGTGCCAGGGCCCCAGTGCCCCGGGGGGTGCATCTGAGGGCACATGAAGCCAATGCAGCTAGGCTCCACATCTGGCTTTGAGGAACAGCTCAAGGCTGCCATAAGCAGCAAGGAAGCGGGCTGTAGCCATGCAGGATGGCCAAGGAAGCTCATCGTGTTTCATGGAATAAAGAGAAAAGAAATGGACTGCATATGAAGCTGCAAAATGCACATAGGGCAAACAAAGCTAGACAAATTTCAGCCTCCTGATAAGACATGTTTTCCTTTCCTTCTTTTAATCTTTTCAATGGTGATCATGGCAATGAGGCTAAGTGAGTAATTTCCCTGAGGATGTGCCAGGATTTTCAGAGGCTTTGTGTAATTGTCTTCATAGGTGGTAGTGTTCCCCCTGTAGCTATGAACTCGTACCACTTGTTTAAACATGTCTCTGTTTGCTTGCAATTGTAAGAAACCTCCCTGGCAGCACTGGGGAAGGCTCTACGGATTCACACATCTTTTCTTTCCTAGCACTGGCTGTGTGGTGTCACTGGTCTGTCTATCATTTTATGTTTTGAACCAAATGAAGTTTAAACTTCAACAGGCATAGTGAGAATAATCTCCCCTCAAAATAATGGTGCTTACACCAGGTTTATGAGATACTGTTTTCTGCTTAATATCTTTCAGGGAACCAGGAGCTCAGGAACATGGCAGGGAAGCCCAGGCTTACCTACTTGAATGGAAGGGGCCGGATGGAGCCCATACGATGGCTGTTGGCAGCAGCTGGTGTAGAGGTTGGTTGACATTTTCAGTAGAGTGTTACAGCGTGGTATTCTCAACTTTCCTCAGTGAGGGACAATTTAACATGCATGTGGCGGATAAAAGCTGCATGAGGGTGGCGAAATTAGTTTGTCCAGTGGCACTGCATGTTTGTAACTACCTTGTTCTGTGGTTGATACTTGGGATGCAAGCTCAGTGGCATTTAGAGTTTATTAGAAGTAGTAGCAATCTCCTGAAGTGATTAATCATAAGGGGACAAAATGGAGATACATTTAAAGGGTCTTTATTAATCATAAGTTATCTAGCTGTGCTAAACCACCTTAACTCAGTCTTATTAAGTTTGCAGTTACAATGTAGGCTGGGGTGGGGTTAGAAATAGTTGATGTACCTTGTGCTTCCCTTGGCACTGGCTCCAGCATGTCTTGCTTCTGTAGATGCCTGCACTGTTTGTGCTTGGTCTTGGGTTATTTCTGAATGAATGCACTGATGCAGAAGTGTCCAGGCCCTCCTTCTGCTCCCCATCAGCTGTCAGGGTGTGTGTGGGATCCTCAGGACATCCGCATGTAAACAGTGTGGTTGAAGATCTGCCCCATTACCTTTTGCTTGACTCATTAATTCTGGGTATGGTTATGTGCTACCACTTAACAGAAGAAAAGTGTTGAAATACAACAGTGTGACACAATTCTCACTCCTTTTTCAGTTTGAAGAGGTTTATTTGGAAACAAAAGAGCAGTATGACAAGTTAATCAAAGGTAAGAATCCTGACACCTGAGGCTTCAAAATAATTGTCCAGACTAGCTAAACTTATGGTTTGAAATAGTTTATTTAAGCCAGTGGAAACTTCTGGGTGCACACCTTGAATAGTACAATACTAGTTTTGAGTAACCTGTTACTTCTAGTGCAAAATAACTGCTATAAGCTAAAATCCAGAGCTTCTGTGATTGTATGTTTATTGTTGTACATTAAACAGGCAAACACTTCTACTTAATACAACTTACTTACCTATGCTGTTGGATTGTTAGCATGGTGCCTGGCACATTTTTGGTCCAGGGCAAATCGAACTCTCTGAGCCTGAAGCTTCCCCTAGTTAAAAAGCATGGAGCCAGCAGAGAGACCTGTGGAAAGCCTGGCATGGTCAAAGCAGCATGCCACAAAGGCTTGATGCCAACCTTGGGAGCAAGACCAGTTCTTCCCATACACCAATGCAGACCCCTAAGCACTGCCCTTGATATCTGGTCCGAAGAAATCCAGCAGTGAACCCCTGAAAAGAGAAGACCTTCCTGCCAGACTGGGGCAGAAGTTGGGACAGTGAGGAGCAGTAGAGTGTGCATATGCCCCACAGTTTACCTGCTGCCCAAGACATGTGAGAGAAACCTTGGAGCAGGCTGGGCTTGCCAAGCCGTACAAGGAGACTTGGAAGAGGTCTCGCCTGCATTGTGACTGAGCTCAGAAAGAAAAAGCTGTCTCTAAAGAAATTCTGTCAGGGAAAAGTAAAATGAACAAAAATAAGATAAAAGTGGTATTAAGTGGATCAGAATTAAATTTTCAGGTCCATTTGGCTGGGATTCTTACGATGTGGGAGGACAGTACAGTGTACACAAACCAATTACAGCTCTAAATGTAAGAGCACAGGTACTGAAAGCCCAAATCTGTATATCCTTCACAAGAGTAAGTTATCTAGAAAGAGTGATACTGTAACTAGGATTGTATCTGAGTTTATTGATATCCAGAGAGAAGAATTAAATGGTGGTGAAAAGGATAAGGAAGTTTTATAAGGAAGATCAAGCGTTTTATGTTTATATATTGAGCTTAAGATGCTGAGAACACAAAAAAGGTGTGGTTTAATAGAATGGGTTGAAGAAAAATAGATTAAATTAGTCATCCTGATAAAGGGGCCTCTGGAATGTTGCCAGTTGTGGAGGGCAGGACTCAACAGGAGCAACTCCACATTACTTCTCCCTTAAACTTTTTTTCTCTCCCTACCAATATGATTTTTGACAGAGGTTTCCTGTATTTAGATACTACCACATCGTTAGACTGGCCCAGGCATGATTTTGGCCTGTGCCAGCTGATGATCCTGCAGGCAATGCCCCAGCAGTGTCAGGATGATGCCTGAGCCAGGGGCTGTTCCCAACAGGCAGCTTGCAGAGAGACAGTTGTTTCAGAGGCAAAGAGAGTTAAATAGCTTTGGCGTGTGCAGACCTGTACCTGTTGGGCTGAGGGGTGATGAACCTGGCACAACCTGTGCAGCCAAAGATTGCCTGAGTGGTACCTGGGTATCAGTGAGCTCTGCTGGTTGGTTACAAATAGCAGGTGATTGGTTTTTAACATGTCCTGCACAGACCACCTTTGGACAGCACAATCCAATCCCTGGAATTACTGATAAACTCCTTTTAATCCTGCAGATGTATTCTGTGCTGTGGTTATGTGAAGTGGTTCTCCCTGCAGAACGAGGGAGGAGAGGCAGTCCACTAATGATTTTAAGAGGGACTCCACTTTTCTGTAGATAAGAAACAAATGGTGTATTCAGTTCAGTCATATTTGCTGCATTGCTTTTTGTCAAGGGCTAGAAAGACAATTTTTTTTTTTTCACTTCACATCTTTCTGCTGAAAAATATCCTTCCAGATCTATTAGTTTTCCTCTTCTATTGTTTCTGCTAGATAAATACCAAGTAATGTTTCTTCCTTAAGATGCAGAGGTGTGTTCTGGAAATACAGGAACACACATGATCTTTGTGTGAATGTTTACAAGAAGCAAATACAAGCTATTTGTTGCTGCAGCGAGAACTACTCTTTGAATTTCAGCTGTAAATTAATAATATAGAATGAGTGAAGAATTCTAGCCTAGCAAGGTCTTTTAACAACTGTATTTTAACAGCTCTGGAGAAAAAGGCAGGCAGATATGCCTGTTAAAATGAATCTTCATATCTGAAAGAAGGATTTGCCAAACAGATATAAATTGAGCAATTAAAAGAAATCATTAACTTTGAGCGATGTAAGTGGCAGCTGCCTTTTTGGATTTGGACTTCTGCTGTGATTATAAACAGGGCAGGATTGTTCTCTGGATGCCATTAGTATGTAAATGGAGGAGGGAATGTCTCCAAAAACAGTGAATTAGTCCAGCAGAAAACTGGTCTAGAATAGTCTGACTTCGCAATGCTAAATCTCTGTGTACTTAGCTCTCAGAGCTGACTTACTGAAAGCACAGACATTTGCTCCAACAAGCACCAGCAGAAAATGGGACTATAAAGCTGTTTCTGTATAGGTCTAAATTGTTGTAGAATGGCACTGAGATTAGGCCTGTAAAATCTATGGGGACACTCAAACAACAGTCCTGGGGTGACTGTGTGAAACTTATTCAAGCACCAACAGCTGTCACACGCTCTGCCTTTAGCTCTGTTAGCTTCAGGATGTTTAAAGTGGCCTGACCCCTTGCTGTATTCCAGCAGCTTGGTCTTGCTGCAGTACTACTCGTGTATGTCCCTGACAGAGAACTGATCTGCATTCAAAAGAATTGGATTTTTTTTAAGTTCAGATTTACCATGTATCTTTATTCTCCTCCTATTCCTTAGGTTGGAAGTGCTGGTTTAGGCTTTTTCTGGCAGCATGAGTTAGGCTCCAGAAGTGCAGAGGTAGAGGCAGGGCCAGCTCCTACCAGCCAGTGAATCTCTGGCAATGCTGTCAAGCCCAGGGCCCAGCTGTGCTGTGGTGACCTCACTACAGGAGTGTGATGCAAGGCTGTTTGATCTTCCCCACAATGTTAGTTGAGTGCTGTGAGTTTTACAGTTAGAGCAAGACATCAGTGGTCTCCTACACTGCAAGAGAAATGTGCTCAGTGTCTCATTCTCCTGTACACCTTGTAGTCTAGGAGGAACTAACAGGCTTTCCTTCACCTCTCTACCCTAGATGGATCCCTGCTCTTTCAGCAAGTGCCCCTGGTCGAGATCGATGGGATGAAGATGGTGCAGACCAGAGCCATCATGAGCTACATAGCAGGGAAATACAATCTCTATGGGAAAGACTTGAAGGAGAGAGCCCTGTATGTAACACCTCCTATCACTGACAGAGCAGTCTGTTATTTGATAGTTATGTTATATAAACCAAATTCAATCCCGTAAATCCAGTATAAAGGCATCAAAAAGGCTAACAATAAGATTTAACCACTGCTTCTGAAATGCTCCTAACAGAAACAGGCTATTATTCATTTAGAAAAATATTCAGATTTTGTTCATGCTTAGTTTTGGGTGTGAAAATTGGCATTATATTGGTGATATAAAATTCCTATAAGTTGCCTTAGTTAATTGGAAAACAGATGGAATAACTTCTGTGCTTTTTTCTACCATCTTCCCCTGACCCATAGGATTGACATGTATGTGGAGGGAATATCAGATCTGATGCAAATGATTTTGATGTTTCCTTTCTCTCCACCTGATGCAAAGGAGAAAAATCTTGAGTCAATTAAGGAGAGGGCAACTAACAGGTACTTTCCAGTCTTTGAAAAGGTAAGTGACAGCAAGTATGTGTCTATCAACTTGAGATGATCCAAAAAGTTTCTGCAAAATAAGAATGTGTTTGTAGTGTAGGTCAGTTCCCAATCTTCAGCTTTTTTGGCTATCAAAGAAGAGGCATTTTTCCTCTCTTTGTTTGCTTGTTGTCAGGGCTGTGGTATTTGAACATCTGCAAAGCAAACTGTTCTCAGCAGAAAAACTTTTCACCAGAAGTTTTGTGATTTATTTTTCTTGAAGGAACAGTTCTATACTTATATTTGTTTAGAGCCCATCTCTCCGCCATACTTAATTTTATTTGGAAAACTTTCACTGGAGGAATGCAAAAATCCCTTGTACACAAATCTGGTAGAGAGGAGTACTTTAGTAAAACAACAGTCATAGATTTATAAAACAACAAACCCAACCCATATGATTCGTGCATCTGGCAATATTTCCTGCTTTTGTAATATTTATCTGTCGCTGTGATAGATTGCATGAAATGAGACTCCAAGATTTCTTAGGATCAGAAGGCTTAACCTTATTGTAATAAGGCATCTTTTATACCACCACTCGCTAACCATTATGTGATTGGCCAAGCGACACAACGCCTCTCTGCCACCATTGGGTTGAGGCAGAAAACAATGTTTTGAGAATGAACAGAAAAGGAAAAGTAAACAAAAGGGATATTTGGAAAATAAGGGAAGTTCACAAAAAACCTATCAGTCCATTGCTTGAGAACATGAAATTCCTCACAGAGCTGTCCTTGGAAAGGAAAGCAGCTCTCTCCTGGGAAAGCCTAAAGCCTGTTCTGAGATTTCTCTAAGTCGCACTGAAAATCCAGCCCCACATTTATCTAGTTTTCTTGGAAAACAATAATAAAGGCTGAGCATCACACAAGTTCTTGGCACTAAAATAATCTGTTCCCAAAGGCAAGGATTTTCTTTACTTAGAAATGCAGAATTGCAACAGCTGAGTTTGCTTCCTGATAACAGCATTGGACATCACGTGAAACATTGCTTAAATTGCTTGTTGCTTCCTCTATTATTGCTATTTCTAATTCTAGGACTGTTACTAGTCTACTTAAGCACATGGTTTTGTTTCTGTTCCTGGTGCCCATCATCATTCATTATTACTGAGTGACCAAAGTTTGTAGTCTGTGTACTAGAACACAGAATGAACAAAACTTAATTTTTTCCCAGCAATAGTGAAATTATTGGGGCTCAGCTTCAGCTGAAAAGTCCACCCTGAAATTTCAGATAGAATTGCTGCTCAGCTCTGCGGCTGTGCTGTGAGGCTTAGCTGCCAGGGATGCCCATATGCCCCACTCTTATCTGCAGCCCACGTTCTCTTGTCTTCTCCAGGTTTTGAAACAACATGGCCAAGACTTTCTTGTGGGCAACAAATTCAGCTGGGCGGATGTTCAGCTAATGGAAGCTATTTTAGCAGTGGAGGAGAAAGTTCCTGCTGTGCTGTCAGGGTTTCCTCAGTTGCAGGTAATTTAATTACTGAGCATGCTGTATTCAGGAGCTAGAGGTCAATCCTGAAGCAATCATCTCCCCATGCTGGGTAAATCACATTTTTGTGGCTGGAATGCCTCTCTTGCTCTGTTTTTTAATTTATTTTTTTTTTTTAGGTGTTTAAAACAAAAATGAGCAATATGCCTACAATTAAGAAGTTCCTGCAGCCTGGCAGCCCAAGGAAACCCCCACCAGATGCCCATTATATAGAAACTGTGTTGAAGGTTTTTAAGAAATGAAAGCCTTGCCACCTTTGGTGAGACCCAAAATGCTGGGAGAGCGAGGGAAAGCAGAGCAGCAACCCCAAACCCTAAACCAAAGGAGAAGGAAGCTCAAGCAAATTAGTATTGTTTTAGTTAAAACCAGTGCTAGAGAAACAAAGCAACCCATACCAGAAATAAAGCATTCTATTACACTGGCAATATGACAGCAGCTTTGTCTTTATTGATATCAAATTCTTGGCAGAACATGAAAACAAAGGAATATGGAGGCAAAGAACTATTTGTAGGGTAGGGAATTTATTAATTTGGAAAAAGAACAATGCATTGTTAGTATTGTCAGAATGTAACTTGTTGGAGAAGATATTTTCTACCTGAAGCTCAGAGTAAGAGCTGTGGAAGAGAAGAGTTGTAGAACCACTTACCCTTTAAAGAAGTAGACTTATTTCAAATTTCCGTTCTTAAATTTAAAGCTTGTGGGCAAATTAGATTTTTAAGGTCTGTCAGTAAAGTTTTTGAAAAACTGATTATTTTTTTCTATAAATCAGGTATTTGAAACCTTGTTTGTGATCATACCAGCTACTCACAAGCTGCTTACAAATACATTACCTCTTGAGAGCAAAGTGTTGTGGGAGTGAGGTGCAGGCTGTTTTGCAGAGTCTGGCAAAGCAGAAGAGGTTTGTTTCTACACATTTAGGATAGAACACAGAGCAACAGATACTCAGCTTCCATTGAATTTCAAATAAAAATATTTACAGCAGATAACAGCCTTGTGAAGTGGCCTGATGCAACAGAGAAGCAGCTGCTTAGAAGGAAACAGTGTTCCAACAACTGTCAGTAACCAGTAACCAGATCTGATGTTTAATAGTCTACAACATGAGTGAAGAAAAAAAGAAATTAGAAAAAATATGGGAAATTTAACCTGAGGGAGAAAACAGAAGAATACCATTTCCCAAAATAACTCAGTGAAGTGACATTTCCAAAAGTCAAGTTAGGAGACAGACTATATTGGACTTAGTTGGAGCCTGAAATCTCAATGGATACTTGTGACAGGACAAGAAATGTCAGTGTTGGTATTAAATCACTGTCTGAAGAGGGTGTGCCTCTCCCCTACCTCTAAGGGAAGGCTGAAGGGACTGGCTTCATCTAACGTTTTAATTATCTCAGTTGAGACAGAATCATTTTGAGTAGCTCAGCTGTAACAGAAGAGGATGCTGAGGGATTCCTCCTGAATTTGGACCTATTGGAAGGAGACTAGACAGCTAGACCAGATGTAGGGGTCTACAAAGTTAGGTGAGATGGGTTTTCCTAAGTTGTCTGCACTATCATTAACTTTCAGGCTTGAACTCACATTTCCCTACCGAGTGTTCACTAGGCTCAGGATGTCTCCTAGAGTTTATCAGGGGCAGGTCTACAAATGGTGAATCCAGACAAGTTACCGAAGAGGAAGTTTGGGTTTGTGAAACGGCCAGAGGTGCCTTGGTGCATGTGTTGCTGCGTGGAGAGCTTTAATCTCCTACATTATCCTAGATTCTGTGTCGTAAGTCATATGTGTCCAAAAATGTGGGAAACACTGTGTCCAGCAGTGTCTGAGGCTGGACAGAAGACCTTCCCAAAATGTAAGGAGAGGACAGAGGGACATAGAGCCCTAACCAGAACAGGGAGTTACAAGAGGTACTGTCAGTCAGGGGTCCCCTTTTGTGAAGCCTGGCTCCCCTTAGGTGCAATATGGGATACAGAGTGTTCCACCTGGGGACTAGGCACCTCCTAAAAGACAATACATTGCAGTGGTGACTCCTTTGATGCCCTGTCCTTCTGTGATTCTAGCTCTAAATAAATTATTATGCTTATTTTAATGTCAAGCATGGAACACATCAATGTAACAGTTACCAACAGTGAGGACTGATAGAATGAGGATCATTTTCAGCTACCAAATAATAAAGTACAGGAAGGACATGAAGGAGACAGCCTGCTGTACTGTAACTGCAGGTGATGGCTACAACAATATTAACCAGGTAGATTAGATAGGCAGGAAGGTACGTGGGAATGCATGCTGTATTGACTTTTTGAAATCCATTCACTTGTCCAAAGAAACTAGTCAGGAGTGCAGAGGGCAGTTTGCCTTCTGATGCCACACTTCATTCCTTGTCTCTTACAACTGCCTTTGGTGTATATTTTCACTGAGTCAAATTCAGGGAAATATTTTTCACAGAAAAAGAAAAAAGAAAAACCAACCCAGATGTCCAAAGATGATTCAGCAGAAGTGTCCTGAAGGAATATACCCTAAGTAAGCCATAGAAGCTTGTGAAAGGTTCAAGCTGAATTGGTTGATGTGATTTATATAAAATGGCAAGATGTAAAAAGTAAAAAAACCCAGAAAATATTGAAATAAAACTGTGATTGCCATAGCAGTATTCTTTTGAACTGAGTGAGCTTTTCAGCTGTTATAATTATTTTTGCTAGCATGGTACCAAGAATTGAAAATAGGTGGCATATTATCATTTCGTTCTGGCACACGTTTCCAATGATCGTGACTTCTATCTTACGTTAGTACATAGACAGCATTGGTCAGGAGTTTATTTTCTGTGGATGGGAAGTAACTAAACAGAGCAAATTGGTTTTGTTTGCTTAAGAGAGATAAGTTTCCTATTTGCAGAAAGGTGTTTGGAATGCTCAGTGTAGGAGGGGCTACAGAGTTACATAATCTCAAGGCAGAACTGCTGAGACATTAGAGTTGCACAGTGCAAAAGGTAAGTGGATTTTTTGCTTTATTTTTCCATAAAAATGCGGGGAATTGTTGTACATGAAACTCACTCAATGAAACTCAAATAGGTTTTATAGATTAGATGTGTGTAAGTACTTTCTTTACTAACATGGTTATGTTAATGTTAAATTCTTAATCAACTGCTTTCGAGGTGCACAGAATTAAGAGAAAGAAATGTAGATCTCAAGTGGGGAGTGTTTCCTCTCACCTCCTTCTTCCTACTGTGGAGAAGCTGACATGTCACTTGCAAGGGGAATATGGTGGG
>VWZV01005861.1:1329-17619 GCA_013397155.1 Irena cyanogastra | reverse complement strand
TCAGCTGAGAGCTAGCACGGGACCACACGCCGTAGCGAGCTGGTACCCTGAGAGTATCATTTATCACTATGTGTCTAATGTTTTAGTTTGTGAACAGGAAGGTTAATATTTATAAGATACAGTGCCCCCTTAGAAAGTTTGGGAGATCCCTCCTTGGAAATATTTCAGGTGGATATTAATGGAACAGCAATTAACTTTCAAGCCCAGTGTCAGCACATTGCATGATTCATGGCAGTTACTGGGAGCAATTAGCTGGGTCATAAATCAGGCATTCCTTTGTTCACTTGAAGGCAAACCCTGAGCTTTATCTGCAGCAGCTATTTGAGAATTAGATATAATTAGCACACAAAATTCCACTGTAAAAACATAATTATGCTAGCTTTGCCTATTCGCTTGCCTTTTTACCCCACATCTTTGATAAGGTAATTTTACTGTGAATCTTTCACCATGAAGAAACATCTGATGGCATTTCAGATAGGTACAGCTATTTAGTGATTCAAAGGTAGTTATTCTTCCTTACCACATATAAATTGAAATTAGACTTGATATCAAAACAATTTAAATATATTGATGGACCACAAGTGCAGTAAACAGTAGCTCACTCCATAAGAATAATCTGAAACCATGACTTTGTAGCTGTTTATATACAAGTGTCAGTCTTACACTCCTGCTGACCTGAGTTACATGTGCAAAACTCATGGCAGTATTATATAACTAGGTCCTTGATGTTTTAGCCTTAAATATCTATATCCCATTACCTTTAATAGTCCAAGCTCAAATCTATTGTCCAGGCAATCTCGAAAAGCTGTCTTACCATCTGTGAACTGAGCAGGTTTGAAGTGCAATTTGCCAAGTTATACACTGTTGTCATTTTTCTGAGCTGCACTTTAAAATACCCCGGCAAAGTTACGCTAAGACCAGAAAAGTACTTCAATAATATTGGCACTTACCATGAGCTATTCTCAAAACTAAATTACAAAAAATCACAACATATTTGCCACACCTTTATAATATCTCCAGTAAATCCATGTTGCTATTATTTCTTACAGATCAGTTGTTACTTGATGTTTAACTGCTGTATGACAAATTTTCAAGCTTTCTTGTAACGATAGAGTCAAAATGAGTTAAATTCTGTTGTATCTGAAACTTTTAAAGAAACACTCTCAACTCTGACTTTAGTTTTGTTAAATTTAAGTGATGTTAATTTTCAGTTCTGATATGTTTCAGTTCTGTACAGTTCAGGCGATGTTAAGGTTCAGTTCTGTTAAGTTTAAGTGTTGCTGAATTTGATGTTGGGTTTACATTCTGTAATTTGAAGTTCTGTGATATTTAAGTTCTGTTAAGTTTAGGTTCTGTTAAAGTTAAGTTCTGTGAAGTTTAAATTCTGTCAAGTTTAAGTGTTGTTAAATTTAAACAAAGTCAAGTTTAAGTGTTGTTCAGTTTAAGTGGTTATTTTAAGTTTGTTAAGTTCTGGTAAGTTCTACTAAGATTAATTACTGTTCATTTTCAGTAATATTAACTTTAAGTTCTGTTATGTATACTTTCTGTTACGTTTGAGTGCCATTGAGTGAGGTTAAGTTCCATTGAAATGTGCTTATCTAAATTAAAAGATACAGCTCTTTTGTTATAGATATAAGATGGAACCAACTGAAACAATTGTGATGAAGAATTGGTAAGCAACTGTTTAAGAATATAAGATAATAAGTTGTGTAAAAATATGTGAAGATGCGATTTATTAGATCCTTCATTTTATCAAAGAGTCTGTGGGTGTACATGTTCTGCACTGGTCAATTGGGATAATTATTCAAAACAATCTTTCCTGTTTTATCTTCCATAGGTAACACAGAAGAATGAGTAACAATTCCAAATTATGGCTGTTATAATTGTAAGCTATTTAGTGCTTTCTTTCTTGCTTTTATTTTGCTTTATTGTCATATATGCATGGATGTGTGTAAAAATAAAATCTCAACTTCTTAGGACAGTTACTCCTGCTGTATTAATGATTCTGAATATGTTGTTAATGTCATAGCATGAATTCACTGACTTTTTATAATGGGCATTATCCATAAGATATTATTTGATGTTGCATATATGCATTCTTTTGGTTGTTTGCAGTTTGTTCATGGGACCATTGACTACTTAGCTAAAGATATATGAAAAAACCAGCTGCTTTACAAACTTTCCTATATACCATTGTATAGCTATCTGCAGATGTGTAATTTTAAGAAACTTTCCCAACTGCTATCACTAGAGGCTAGTTTGTAGGATATGTTAGGGAGACCCTTCCAGTTAAGGGCTTGGCTCGGGCCACACCTTGGCCCTAGCTGCTCAGACATATCCCAACAGACCCAGGTGTTTCTGCACTAAAAATGTAATCAGATCACTTTGAATTGCTGATTTGGGCTTATACGAGCTAGACCCCCTTTTGATGCTTTGGTTTTAAACCTTTCTTGAAGATTTTAAACCTTTCTCTGTGCCTGAGCTGCAGCAAGACCTGGTAGACATGGTCTGGGAGATGTCTGCCAGCTGAGGCTCCTCCAGTGTACAGGACAAGCACAACAGTGATACTGCACACAACTTCCCAGTCTCCTCTTAAACACAGCAATGCCCCTGGAATGCTTGCAGAGCTGAATTCAGATGTTTTGGCAAAATCCCTTTGCCAAATGGAGACAACCCCATTAGCCAACCTGCTGGAAGGGTTTCTGCTGGTCTGTGTGGGAACTAGATTGAAGCCCTTTTAGTTTTCAAAAAGAGTAGGGTTCAAGTGCTATTATGGTAAGGGAGAAGTGACCAATCAGTTCATCAGTTTTCCTTACAAAGTTCTGGAAATTCAGTTTGGAAAATCATAGTCTAAAAGTACACATCAAGCAAGTTCAGTTCCTCTGTAGACAAAACTGAAGCAGTAGGACATACAGGACATACTGAATCTGGCCTTTTCCAGGATTAAACCTGAAATCAAGCACTTCCTAATCTGTTGTAGTAGGGAGAAATATGAAAGATTATTCACTGTCAACAAAGACTAGAAGCAACCACTGTAAGAACAGTGCAGGTGGTTTATAAGGGTTTATCAAGTAATGCTGCCTTACATAAAAGTGTCCTCCTCTGTCCTCCAGCATCAACAGGAAACTGTGGTATGTCCTTCTGCACGGTTTGAAGGACTAGTTTTGTAGTACTATCCTGTGCTGGTGCTTTTAAATTTAAATCACATGCAAAGCTGAGTGCTCTCTGATGATTAGGAGAATTTTCTTTTGAGTTCATAAGTTCATTTCATTCCAGAACAGGAAGCTGTTCTGTTTACTTGTTTAATACAACATCAGCATGATGAGCAGAACAGCTTTCTAGCTGCAAATGGAAAGGTTCAGAAAATAGCACTTTTCCTGAATGGCTGTTATGGCTCATATAGCAAACAGCCCTGCACAGAGATGACGGAGATGGTTCAGACCTTCAAACTGTAAAACTGTGTTAACTCAGATCAGTCTCATATTTTATTACTACAGATAAAACATACAATTTAATTAAATATGCACCTATAAAATGTAAGCTTCAGTTAACCCTCAGCTTTATTTTAATATAACCTACCGAGGTAACTATTAGTAATATTGTGTAAAGAATTAATAGCTTTCAAGTCTTAAAACACCTTGGAGCTATGTGGTTTTATCAATTTTTAACAGCTCCAATTTTGAGCTCAGTTTCTGCTCACATCATCACTTAACCCTTCATCTTCTATGCTCTTCATCCCTTGTCTATGCAGTTTATGTTAAGACTCTCTAACTGATCTATTACCAGAGATGTTCTCTGTATAATAAATGGAAGTGGATTTCAACCTGTATGCCTCCAAACCCAGGGCTGGATTTTAATAAGGGAGATAAAAAATTTAAAAGAACGCACATAAAGTGTTACAATCAGAACATTAAGAGCAATGAAGCCAATGAAAGTAAATATTGGTCTGATTTTTACATACATGCATATTTGCAAATCAAAGGAATTGACCCACAGGGCATTATTTCCCTATGTGTAACTAGATGCCTCAAGGATTCGTCTTTTACCTTGGAACCCAGTGAATTTTTTTTTTTTTTAATCAACAAAGTTGGAGTAAGGTGCTTTTCATCCTGATGCTGATATGACTTATAGCTTCTGTTGTCAAAATCTAAAGCATTGCTGTTTGCAAACATATATTTGCATCCATTTAATAAGGTCAAGAGACAGGATCTTCACCTGGGATAAAAAATAAGAACATGAAAATGCTACAGATGTTTTGAATTAAATTAATTAAGTGACCTGTCCAAGATACTATGCCAAGTCCCTGTACTACTACCCATCTACCATACATTGAAAGTACTTTTCCTGAAAGCAAGCAGCATAGACTTCCTTTCTCCAAGATATTGCTTTTCTTGGATAAAGCAGTCTTAGACTATCCTCTTTCCAGATCCTCATTCTTCAGCTTTTTCTCCTCAAAAAACCAATATTTAAACTACAATACATAATACTAGGAGGTGAGGGGTTTTTTCAAGTAAACAAGTTAGTCCAAATTACTGGTTTATGGCTTTTTTTGACATTGGAATAATGCTGATTGACATCAAATATTTTTCTCATCAGCAGTCCCTCAGACTTCCAGTTAATGAAGATGCTTAATTAAGTTTATCAGAATCAGACAATACGGTTTATATGATGAGAGAGATTACTGCATTAATGAAACCATTTTAATTGGCATTTGACAGATATTAAAGAAAACTCATTCCAAGGCTGGTTTTCTATGCTGTAGAAGGACCAGCCATTAAAATATCTGACATTAGTATGACAGCAATAAAAATCTATATGTTTACAACACAGGAATTGATAATTTCTTAACCATTACCTTGAAGGAACATCTAATTTTTTTCCCAATCAAAACAAATGGCCAGTTTTGAAAGTCATGTCCAGGACAATTAAATAAAAAATTAAAATCCCCAAATTTTTCTCACAAGTGAAAAAACCCCAAAACAACAACAAAAAAGAGCGTTTCCACTGAATTTTGGTTAGTGAAAAAATTCTAAGACAAAATCTGATTTCTTTCAGTATTTTATCAGTGTTTAATTTCAAACTTGTGAAAACAGCTTTTATTGATTTATCTTCCCTCTGGTGTGCCTTACAAACCAATCCTCCACATCCATGCAAAGGGACACAATCGTAGTATTGGATAAAATCAGTGTTTTTCTTGACCTCTGCTGCCATTTCCCACCAGGCCCTCTTGATCCACCACTTTCCTAGGTGATGTGAAAATTAAAACTGGCTGGGATGAAGGGCAGATATAGATTTTCCACCCAAACAGAAAACTAATTGTTAGAATGATCCCAAAGGAGAAAAGCAATCCATAAGAGAAGCAATTTTTTCTCCCTCAGTGTTTCACATGGAGAAACAGCATTTTCAGCCAGTTCAGTCCTAGCATGTGTATATTTAGAAATAAACTCAGTTCCCAGAGGTCACCTACCCTCAAGAGCTTCAATTTTAGGTTCAAGAGGTAGTAAGACACAATACCTAGGGACAGGTAGAACCTGCTATGATCACAACCACTTTAACGAAAACAAATGTTTTATATTGCATTTAAATGTGCTAAAAGAATTTTTACTCCTAAATTTGGCTTAGGCTTTTGTTTGAATATCAATAATATTCTAAAGTTATTCCATTTTAACATAATTTAGCAGTTTAGGTTTTTAAAACTGCAGCTTGAAAATTGAAGACATTTATGCTTCATGTGTGTAGAGAAGGACTAACACTGGACTAACACCATATCTTGCTTCTAGAATAGGGCCAAACTTGTTTTGGGTTCTTGGTGTACATGGCCTGTGTCCATCCTTATTTATGCAACACCTGACTGACATTTTTAGTTTTGTGAAGAATAGACTAAATCCTATTTCCTTTTGGACAGAACTGAATCAGCAAGAGAGGGACTGCATTTTCTGAAAGCTATAGCATAAAATTCGCAAAGTACTGCATAAAAAAAATTACCATGATCTCAACAGTTCTGTATTTGCCATAGAATTTTCTTTTGCTTTTTCCTATTTTCATCTTCCTCATTTCTCTTATATATAGAAGAGCAACTAGGATGCTGCTTGAAGGCAACCATTTTCATAAAGATTTCCTAGAAGTCTGGCATTTATAGAAGCCCTAACAAGGTCATATTCCAAGAACCTTACATCTCTCTGCTATCCCTTTTACATACATATTTGGCATTTCATAGCATGAAGAGACAGATCATGAGCAAGGCATTTTAAAACTTATCCAAAGAAATGTCCAAGAATGTAAGACCTTTCTAGCAACATCACTCTTTTCTGTTTGGCTGTGCAAAAGCTAATTTTATTTTCAGTTGGACAGTGGGAGCAGCAAAAAGTTGCATGCACACATAAAGAAGATAAAACTTATGAACTTAAAATATTTTTTTTATGGGAATGAAAGTCTTCCACAGTACATTTAATTTCATTCAAAATATGCCACTTGACTCTGTTGGAATCCCTAGACATCCAGGCTTGTTACCACCGACTCTGTATTACCCAGAAGCACAGGGTTAGATCATTCAGAGGGAAATCTGTGGCACTGGAGGGAAAGGCAACACTACTATTCCCCTTAGGTCTGTCAATTTAGATCCTTTTTCCATTTCTACCTTTCCCTCCTCCTACCCACCCGGAGCAAACTATTTTGATTTGACCATAAATGTACAGCTCGTTTGGGGTAACAAAAGACCAGGATTTCACCAAATATATTCTTCTCTGGAAAATACTCAGCATCTCCTGAAGAGAGGGCCCAAGAGGGGCCTCCAAAAATGTGATGGCTTAACAGCTGGCCTGAAGGCCTCACAGACACAAGCAACTCTGACCTTAACTTGATCAGCCTATACCCGTGAAAGAAAAGAAGTGACATCTTTAGGAAGAAGGGCACTGAAGGGCAGAGAGACTTAACTGCAGGGAACAGACAGCGGCCAATCTTTGGCAAGCACATACGCAGGTCAGCGAACTGGGTGGTAACAAGTTGCTAGCCAATGAGGATCAAGCACATGATTTTTGATAACCACATAAATGGGGGTTGTGAACAATAAAGTTTTGCTGTTGCCGCATGAACCTTGGAGTATCGTCTCGTGTTGTATCCATCTCAACTATGGCACAAAAATACTAAATGCCCTGGTTTTGTGGCTACAGATCAGCTCAAGTATCAGAAGATAACAAATCCAGCATATGCCTTTTCTTGTGTTCTCAGTATTGGCTAAAATAAAAACCAAAAGCCCAAAGAACAAGTATGGTGGCTGTGTGGCAGCCAGTGCAAATGGGCTGATTTACCCAGGCTGAGACTTGCTGGGGGAAATAGTTCATCTCTTGTCAAGGGTGGGTACAAGGACTTGTATAGCACAAGTCATCCTCTTTTACATGAGCTGCACACTTTTAAGGAGGCTCTCAACATTTTCACTGTGGGACTCTGATTCAGACAGGATTTTGGGCTGCTGGGCAGCTCCACTGTCACCATTTATGAACATCCCTTTCCAGGGCACTCCCACCTGTTCCACACTACTCCTGCTTGCTGTCCAGTCCCAGCAGAGAACAGATATGGCAGCTCTAGGCTTCTTCCTGGCTGTCCTCTCCCCACCCCCCCCACACTGTGGCACTGAAGTGGCTGTCCTGCTTGTACGGGATATGGGACATTGAGAGGGACCAATCTGATTTTTATATATATATATAAAAATATAAATATACCTATGTATCTATATATGTTATACAACATATGTTATATATGAAGTGAAAAACTAGTACAGGGGAAGCACACATGCTGGGAGCCTTGTCCCTGGGCAGACTTTGCCTAGCATCCGATCAAGGGAGAGAAAGCTTCGACGACTGGGCTGCAAGTGACCCACCCCCTCCTCCCTGCTGGTGGGACAGATCTCCAGATGTCCANTGACCATAAATGTACAGCTCATTTGGGGTAACAAAAGACCAGGATTTCACCAAATATATTCTTCTCTGGAAAATACTCAGCATCTCCTGAAGAGAGGGCCCAAGAGGGGCCTCCAAAAATGTGATGGCTTAACAGCTGGCCTGAAGGCCTCACAGACACAAGCAACTCTGACCTTAACTTGATCAGCCTATACCCGTGAAAGAAAAGAAGTGACATCTTTAGGAAGAAGGGCACTGAAGGGCAGAGAGACTTAACTGCAGGGAACAGACAGCGGCCAATCTTTGGCAAGCACATACGCAGGTCAGCGAACTGGGTGGTAACAAGTTGCTAGCCAATGAGGATCAAGCACATGATTTTTGATAACCACATAAATGGGGGTTGTGAACAATAAAGTTTTGCTGTTGCCGCATGAACCTTGGAGTATCGTCTCGTGTTGTATCCATCTCAACTATGGCACAAAAATACTAAATGCCCTGGTTTTGTGGCTACAGATCAGCTCAAGTATCAGAAGATAACAAATCCAGCATATGCCTTTTCTTGTGTTCTCAGTATTGGCTAAAATAAAAACCAAAAGCCCAAAGAACAAGTATGGTGGCTGTGTGGCAGCCAGTGCAAATGGGCTGATTTACCCAGGCTGAGACTTGCTGGGGGAAATAGTTCATCTCTTGTCAAGGGTGGGTACAAGGACTTGTATAGCACAAGTCATCCTCTTTTACATGAGCTGCACACTTTTAAGGAGGCTCTCAACATTTTCACTGTGGGACTCTGATTCAGACAGGATTTTGGGCTGCTGGGCAGCTCCACTGTCACCATTTATGAACATCCCTTTCCAGGGCACTCCCACCTGTTCCACACTACTCCTGCTTGCTGTCCAGTCCCAGCAGAGAACAGATATGGCAGCTCTAGGCTTCTTCCTGGCTGTCCTCTCCCCACCCCCCCCACACTGTGGCACTGAAGTGGCTGTCCTGCTTGTACGGGATATGGGACATTGAGAGGGACCAATCTGATTTTTATATATATATATAAAAATATAAATATACCTATGTATCTATATATGTTATACAACATATGTTATATATGAAGTGAAAAACTAGTACAGGGGAAGCACACATGCTGGGAGCCTTGTCCCTGGGCAGACTTTGCCTAGCATCCGATCAAGGGAGAGAAAGCTTCGACGACTGGGCTGCAAGTGACCCACCCCCTCCTCCCTGCTGGTGGGACAGATCTCCAGATGTCCAGGAAAAAATGCCCGGGAAATTGGGCTATGGGAGGAGCCGCAGCAGATAAAAGCAACTAACTGCGCCGCAACCTCCAGCCTTTCTTCTCTGGGTTTCTTGGAGGGATCAGGGGCTCTCCCGGAGGGTCAGCTTGGCCCCTCTCTCCCCGCTCTTTCCTTTTCCTCCCTGCAGCCCTGTGTCTTCCCAGGCTGCCTGCCCCGCTTCACCGCATAGGTTGCGACAATACCTGAGCTATATGTGTAATATCAAGTGGAGAAAGCAGGTCTGTGTTTATCACTCTGAGGACTTGCACGACTTGTAGTAGAACCAAGGCCATACCTGGCAACCTTATCTTGCAAATCTTGAACAACCCGCCAGGCAATGACATCATGCCTGTCACATCTCCCTGAATTTGGGGCAACTTTGTACGTGGGAAAAGCCAAGACTTCTCCTTGTGGCTGAACACTGTCTCCCTGATCCACCTGCGCCTCCCCCTGAGATGCCGAATCAACTATTTGGTCATCATTTGTGGCTCCCTCTCCTGAATCTGCCGTGTTGCTATCTGTACACTTTAGCATCCCCACCTTCTCTATCAAGTCCCAATCCCCCTTTTCTAAAGCTCGCATCTTAACTGCTTCCCAGAAGCGGCGAGGGTCCATCGGTCTCACCGTGACGCGACAGGGAGGCAGAGTCCAGAGCTGACTCTGGGACTGTGCAGCAGCCTGTCAGCACCGGCGTTCTGCTGCCACATCACGTCCCCGTCGGGGGGTAGGCTGTTGGCAGTCATCGCCGTCACCGTTCCCACCCTGGGACAGTGGGGACTTCCCACAGCAGCAGCGGGTGGGTTGGCCGAAGGCTCCAAAGCCAAAGAGCCGGCGGCACACTGCGGAGCGGAGGGGCTGCACCTGCGGCACCGCAGCCCCGCACACAGCGAGCGGCTCAGGCGGCGGCGGTGAAAGTGCAAACGACGTCAGGTCAGCCGCGTCGCTCGCCGCGCAAAGGGGGAGAGAAGGAGGCTGTTGTTCTACAGGCAAAACTGGGGGGGAAGGGAGATCACAGTTCCAGTCAACTACTGATCGGCAAGGCGCTGCCGATGCCGCTGTCGATGCCGCCTGCGCAGACGCCACAGCAGACGGGAGGAGAACCAGCGGGGGAATTGTCCCAGCCGCGTCACCTGCCGATGACGGAGCGGCCCCACCCCTACTCGCGGCGCGGGGCAGGGACGAACGGCGGAGGCAAAGGCTCCCACTGGCTGAGAGAGAATCGGCTCCCAGCTCGCCGCAGAGAGGGGAAGGCGGCACTGGCAGGTGGGGCCAGGCTGCTTGCGGAGCAGCGAAAGGCAGTCCCGGTGGGCAGGGCGATGCCGGCTGAAACATGCCCGCCAATTCTCACGGAACGGAGACGGACAGCACCGGCGGCCGGAGTAAAGATGACTCTCGCAGAGGCTCGCCAACCACTTTTTGCGGAGCAGGGCAAGCCCGCTCTGCCAGGCGTGATGGCGACAGTCCCAGCGCCGCCCGCCCGCCGCTCTGGCGAGGCCGAAAGCGGCGCGAATGGGGAGGCGCTGTTCTCCAGGTGCGCACGGGACGCGGCTGTCGCATTTGGCGGTGGCAGTCTTACAGAGGGAGGATATGCCGGCTTCACATAGTCATAGGGATGAGGATATTTCGGCGGAACAGAATCTCTAGATGAGAGATAGAGTCCGCTGGGGTCCGCGTGGAGCCGGGGAGAAGCCGGCAGCCGCCCGGCCCGCCTGCCCGTCCATTGGGGTGTTGGCGCCCTCGGAGGCGGAGCATTCGCCCTCCCAGGTCCCGATCTCCAACTTGCTTCCCCTCGGGGCCTGGCCTCGCAAAGTTCGGGATAAGACCCCAATAAGTGGGTATCAGGCGAGGCACGGCCGGATCCTCCTTCACAATCTCTTCCCATAGACGGTAGCCCAAAGCATCCCACGTTTGTGGACTGAATGAGGTGTCCAAATCCCCCGAAAACCCATGATGTTTGGCCCAGGCAAATAACGCGTAGACCTAATCATCTGACACAGAAAAACCCGTGAAGGGTCTCATATCTATCCACACAGAAATGATTGCATGTTCATCTGCAGAAAGGTGATTTCCCATCGTGAAGGCAGCCTCCCTGACCTCGGCAAGACTACCTCGGGGTACAAACGGTCTACTGTGATGGGGAAGTTGTTCCCGCCCTAGCTTTTTAGTTGTTAGGGCCGAAACCGCGGTCCAACAGGACGAACCCCTGCAGGGAGGGCGAGGGGAAAGGAAAGGTCGCTGTTACCTCTCCGGGGGAGCAGAGGGTGTCCGATCGGGAGCGAAGGGCGCGGGGCCGCGCGGTCCCAGCGGGGTCCGAAGGGTCTTCGCCCGTGCTGTTCTCGCACCCTGGGCTGCAGTGCCGACGGCGATCACCAGACGTCGGTGTTGTATCAGGAACAACGCAGACCTCACCCATCAGAAGGCTATGGCTAAGGCTGAAAGCTACTTCATTGCGACGTCTCGCTGTTTTATAGCACGGTCCGCTACAGGTGCACTTGATTGGTCATTTAATCAATACGTTTCACATGGTAGGCTAATTAAGAAACCACCTCAAGCAACTTGGTCAAAACACCAGGTGCAGATTGCTTTGAGTTCCTCATCTCCAGCTCCCTAATGTTTCCCAGACAGAGCTGTGGGAAATCTTACCTAGTTTTCTCCTTCTCTAACCAGACTGTGCATCCACATAAAACTTATGTTTTCTTGAGCAAAAAGAATAACTTCATAATATATTGCTCACAATAAAGAGTAAATTTCCGATTTTGTGCAGCAGTATTAATAACTGAGGTGAGAGGATTAAAGCAATCATGCGAGATTAAGATTCTTCGGGATCACAGCAGAGAAGATAGAACACATGTCCTGAAAAAACAAATTATTTTACAGGCAGTAAAATGAGCAGGAAATCTTCAGTGACACCTGCCTCTAACAGTTCTCTGTATGATTCCTTGTAGGCAGGTCCAGGGGAGAACACCTGATGGCAGAGTGATTATTTCAACTTCCCAGTTTATTTTTCTGCAGCCTTTCCTGCAGCAAGGGGATATTAAATATTCCACCTCTTCTCTGTGGTGCGGAGAAATTAGGCTTCATGATAGCATGTAATACATATGCAATGAATGTTTTTTTATTGCAAAAGCTTATTTGATCTGAAATGCTGTGAAATGGCATACAGAAGAGAAAGGACTTAGCATGTTACTGCTGGGGGAATTATACATTTCAAATAATAGAAATGTATGTTGATAGAAAATAAAACTGCCATCAAGAAAACAATGCAATAACCATAGATACTCATAGATGAAAGACCAAGGTGAGAGCTCTATATTTTCACCAGTTTTGGTGGATTCTGCCATTTTCCTGTGCAGATCAGGATAGAGCCCTCAACAGGGTAGCACAAGCCGGTGTTACCAGAGCTGTGCCATTCTGCTCTTTGGCTAATACTGCCTGTTACTAGCCAGTTCTTTAGCATACTCATTTTGCCCATAATGGAAACAGTTTGTGAAGGCCCTAAGCTCTGGAGGAATTTGCTGCAGGCTGCCTCAAGAAAGTTGTTTTCTCTGAGGTGGCAAGAAAACTCATGTCTGTAGTGCTGACACCTGACAGTCTGCATGTGCCTTCCCAAGCCTCTCCTGAAGCCACCAGCAACCCAGTAGTGACTCCTAGTAGTCACCTAGTAGTGACCTAGTAGTGACCTTCCTGCCTTTGAATGCCTCAACCTTGACTTAATACTTCAGTCTGCTGAGGAGAGCAAGGAATGGACCAGAAATCCTCAAAGGGGTCATGTTGCTGAGACATGACCTATGTAGGATGGGTAACCAGGGGGATTACTGGCCTTGGAGCAATGGCCCAGCACCAGGGTAAGAGCAGGTGGGAGAAATGAAGGACCTCTCTGAGGATGGAGTGCCACATGGGAGCAGAGACACCATCAGGAGTACAAGCAGGCAGGCAGCCCCAGCTGTAATGCCAGAGAGAAATGTTGGCCCCAGAGCTATTATGGATCAGGGCTAAGGAGATGAGCACCACACTACCAGACAATTCTCAGGCCAAAAACTTTTGCCCTTGTATGCCTAGTCAAGGAAAGCATCATTAGCAGTTTGTTTCTAAGAATCCCTGCTATCCTAGAAACATTAAGAGGAATCAATATTTAAAAAAAAAATTAAAAGAAGGTTCTGAAATACTAACTTTCTCTTCGAAATGCAGGGAGGTAACAAAACCTCATGCTTACATGGCATTCACAGAAATATCTCTCCTTTTCATCAGCTGAAAACCTCTCTGTTTTGCTGGGCTCCACAGAGATCTTGAAATACGCCATTATTATTAGATGGCAAGAACAGGGTCAAGCATAAGAGAAACTCTCCATCCTCTAAATTTTAGAAGTGCTTTTTTTCAAGTCATGGAGTTAACTGTCCCTCCTAGAAAGATTACTAAAATAAACATATTGGGTTTTTATTCAGACCTGGGAGGTAGACTATGCTGTACAGCATCTGTTTCCTGCCCTGCAAAAGGCACTCCTTCTGTGCCCACTTACAACACAGACCTTCTGCTAGGAATTTCTATTTAGCCTTGGTGTTTCTCCAGATTTTCATACAACAGCGAAACAGCTGCTGCCTAGAGGTTACAGCATAACATCTTGCTCTTTGGAAAATACCAGCTAATAAGAATGTAGGTACTCCTTGAAAAATGTTAAGAGAACATTCTTGTTATTAAGAAAATTAGATATAAACTATATTATATTTAAATCCTTATATTATGCTTGTTGTGGTGCCTTAACTTGTATTTGGGGACAAGATCTCATCTGTCATATCAAATCAAAGCCACTGGAAGCTGAGCTGGCTCTGCAAGAAGAGATCATAGAATCAGAGAATAGCCTGGGTTGGAATGGACCTTAAAGATCATCTATTTCCAAGAACCATGTGAATTTTAACTGCAAACAAGACAAGTACCTCTCCAGAGGAACAGAGGGATTCTACCTACTCTTTTGCCCTGGCACCACTGACCCTCACCAACCTCCTCAAAGCACTGGGAATGGGGAGCTTACACAAAAGAAAAGCAGCAACAAATTGCTGTTAGTGACAACAGTCACTTTGTTTCTGAAGTTCTGTGAGAGTTCCAAGTTATTTTTTCACTGTTTTCACTAGAAGAGCTAAACAACGTTTGAGGCAATGAATCATAGAATCATAGAATGACCTGGGTTGGAAGTGACCTTAAAGCTCATCTTGTTCCAATCTCCCTGCCATGGGCAGGGACACTTTCCACCAGACTAAGTTGCTCCTAATATCTGATCTAAACCTACTGTTTGTCAGTTTGAAGCTGTTGCCCCTGGCCTTGTCACCCCAGGCCCTCTTAAATAGTATCTCTCCATCTTTCTTGTCAGCTCCCTTCAGGTACTGGAAGGCCACAATCAGTTACCCCAAAGCCTTCTCTTCTCCAGAAGAAGAGAAGAGAACAATCCAAGTTCTCCCAGCTATTCCTCATACAAGAGGTGTTCCATCCCTCTGATCCCTGGGGGCCTCCTCTGGACTGGCTCCAACAGGTCCATGTCTTTCCTATGCTGGGACCTCAGAGCTGTGCTATGATTTATAACTGCTACTGAATTAACCCGCTATGATATGAAGCAAATTGCAAAATTGCTCTATACTCCAGTGCAATATATGATTGATACATGTTTGAATCAGCCTGGAGGTCTTCGCAGAAGACCAGGGACTGCAAAATTCAAGAGCTTTGTAGCAGGACCCATGTTTTGGGGCACAGATATGCATGTATTTCAATGGACACTGGAACGCATTAGGTACCTGCCAGATGTGTCCATCGTACCGTACATCCTGCCCAGGACCACAAGCAGCATCCCCCTGATAGCCCCTCAACAGTCATGGTAGAACCACGTGTGGAACAGTGATAGAAAGAACTTGTTCACCTACCTCACGGAAATCCAGGACTATTGAAGTCACAGTTCATTTAAGAACTTTATTTGCTTACAAATTGTTTTTCTGTTTACGAATTGTTTTTCTGGTAATTGTTTTTCTAGCAGTTCTAAGAGTTAAATAGTTTCTTAGTTTTAGTGTAAAGTTGTAACTTGTAACTATAAGTAGTTAACCTGTGGCAGGTTAGCCTGAAGGACTGTGATCTCACCTAACAGCTCCTAGAACTGAGTGCTGTGACTCCAGCAGTACATGAGACACATCGCTAGCTGAGGGGAGCTGTTTGTCAAATTGGGTGGAAAACCTCATTCAGATTAGACCCATTCTGTCTTCTGTTACCCTGTCTGCAAAGAGCCCTTGCAGGTAGGATAACAGATACAGGCAGGATAACATTTTACATTTTTTATTAAAAAGGAAAGGAGGAATTGTCACAGTACGATTGGTTGGATTCAAACCTATACAGGGAACCCTCAGCCAACCCTGTTCAAGCTTAGATGTAGGCACACCACTGACCAGAGATCTGGGCGGAGAGAGATCCCAACCAATCAGCTGTTTAACCCAGGAGTTCAAACCCCCTATATAAAGAGTTTTCCATAATAAAACTGTTGTTTTTGCTGCACAGAGCTCTAAGAGTTTGTGTTGTCCCTGTCTCTGACCAATGACCCCATGTAACAGCGGGTGGGGTCTCACCAGAGTCGGGCAGAGGGGCAGAATCCCTTCCCTCCCCTGCTGCCCACGGGGCTTTAGAGGCAGCCCAGCACACAGGGGATTTCTGGGCTCCCAGAGCACACAGCCAGGACATATCCAGCCTCTCACCCACCAGCACCCCCAAGTCTTTCTTGTTGGGCTGCTCTCGATCTGTTCATCCCCCAGCCTGGAGTGATACAAGGGGTTGCCTTGACCCAGGTGCAGCACCTTCCACTTGTTTGTTAAGCCTCATGAGATTCCCATGGGCCACTTCTTGAGCTTATCCAGATCCTGCTGGATGACATTCCATTCTTCATGTGTGCCACATGCAGCACTCAAGTTGGTGTTATCAATAAATCTGCTGAGGGTGCACTTGATCCATTTGTCTATGTCACTAATGAAGATATTAAACAGCACTGGTCCCAGTACAGACCCCTGAGGGACTCCACTGGCCACTGATGTCCACTGGGACTCTCAGCTGTTGACTACCATCCTCCGAATGTGACCGTCCAGCCTCCC
>VWZV01005860.1:967945-1001091 GCA_013397155.1 Irena cyanogastra | reverse complement strand
AAAAAAAAAAAAAAGAAGAAACTTACCAGAAAAGACTAAGTCCCAATCCAGGCAAAGGGCTGGAATGAGATGATGGAAACTTTTCTACATCAGGGACTTCAAACTGCTCGTGTTGCAGTAATCAAACTCTTCCTGACCTTCTGAAAGTTCTGTACAGAGAGACTAATGTGCTGCTTTTTAAAATAGAGATACGCTGCAAAACAGCAGCAGCAAACTATTGCTCTTCACCATGTTTTCAGGTCACAGCAGTGTTTGCATAGTTCATTCTACCCAGTGCAAAACGCTGAAGTGCATCAAGTTCTCTGCTTCAGCTGATTCTCTGAATGCAATTGCCTTGGTCAAGGCTCACTTTCCAACAAATTCCTTGCCACAGGCCAGAAAAATGGAGGGAAATATTACAGGATAAACTCTTCTGATTCTCACTCAGTTAAATAACACTTCACTTTTTCCCAACTCATATAAAAAAGATCCTGGTAAAATCACTATTATTTATTACACTGAGATTGGCACCTGTGAATCTATAGCCTGAGTAAATACACCCAGTGGCATCCTCTGCCCCGAGCAGCTCGCAGCCTAGATGATTAAAAGCAAGAAGGAGAGAAAGAGCAAGAAAACCAAGGTGATTTCCTTGAGGTCATATGGCAAGCCAGGAGCAGACCAGAACTGAGACCTCAGGGTCTCTGAGGCAATTGCTGGATCCTGGCACCTCAAGGAGAAACACCACTGGCAAGCACCGTGCCTGCAGCAACTTGAATGTTGATACCCTGTTGCTGGGCTTCCCCATCTCACCATCTCCAGCCTTTTTCAGTCTACCCTGATGCACCTGGTTTTTTCCACCAGTGCCTGGGACCTTGCTCCAGATCCCACTGAGCCAGGCAAGAACCCCCCAAGGCTCAGGTCAGCGCTGTCCCAGAGCTGACAGAGTTCAGTGGGTTCAGCAAGCGGTGACGTGGGTTCAGCTGTTACTGATGCACGAGCTGGAACAACCACACACACGCTTCCCACAGGCACAGGGTTTGTCCTTTGCTCAGGTACCACTGGGACAGTACCACTGCAAAGGAAAAGAATGCTGAAATAAACACAATTTTAAAAGCATGAAACAGAGACAAAACGCATTCCTGCTTGAAGCAAGAAAAGTGCAAAGTGGACATGGGACAAAGGGGGGTGACAGGGAAGGCTCCTCAGTCACCACTCATGACACTGGGCAGCTGCAACATTAATGCACTGAAGAACTTGCTCCCAAAGCATATTATATATCTTATCTACATATATATATATATATATATATATATCTCCCCACCTCCTTTGCACACAGCTCTCAACTGACTGCCCATCCTTCTGGGCTTCTGCTCTCTGATGTGCTCAACACTACAGCAAAGACATCCTTCAGTAACAACAGGGGATGAGAGGATGGAATGGGAAGGATATTCTACCCAAGGGGAAGGAAGAAAACTAAAACTGTGAAATTCATGAGCTCCACTGAAGACAAACCTGCATGCAAATGCAGTGTGTGTGTGTCTCCAAAAACTGAAAGCAACTCAAAAATTGTGACTTCCTTCTAGACTCCCTGAGCAGGGAGGGAAGAGGCTATCCTTGGCAGACCTCCCCACTACCAGGCAAGGAAACTGGGCTTTGTTTCTGCTGGTGCCTTGTCTTCTCTCTAATCCCTGCACAGCCCTTGAGTCTCTGTAAGATGCAGGAGCACAGCTGGTCGAGCCAAACCCAGCTCTACCTCATTGCTGCACTTGAGATGCCATAAACCCAGCTAGAAAACGCAAAAAGCCAACGGTGGCTCCAGCTGCACTTTGCCTGGGCTAACGTGGTTACTCCTGTAATCAGACCTGTCCACAAGGGAGACATTTTTTGGCATGGCCGGCGCTGATGCATTCCCCGAAACCCTCCATCCCTGCTTCCATTTCCTTTTGGCAAACGCTCCCATTCTTCAGGCCCCAGTTCCAGCACCAGCTTTACACTTCAGGTTGGCAAAACATCAGCTTTCATCCTGCACACAGCAACTGCTGTTCCGTATTTTTCGTACCAGAGCCAAGTTGGGGTTTGTTTTTAATGTTGCTCTGGCTATGCGGAATTTCACTATGACTGCAGATACTCCAGCAGAAGCACAAGCCACTCCCTGCTTGCAAAAAGCATTGGTAGAGACAAAGCTGGTATCATGGGTTGAAAATTCCATGTGACATCTCCCCAAATGAAGAAATATTCTAAAATATGTTGCCCACGAGCATTTGGGTGTTTTGGTTTGGTTTTTTTTTTACCACGCCAAAGTCACGCAACATTTTTCCTCCTTATCTTGGGCAGGAGAACAAACTTCAAAACAGTTTATCAACACAATTGTCAAAGACATACAGGAATGGTTTGCCTAACTGCATGCTGGTGAGGAGGAAGTTTACAAACCTTCCTGAGTTACTTAAATATCCTCTGCAGAATGAGTGAGAAAAACTTTCATAGAGAGGTTGCTGGCTTCACACAACAGGGCAGGAGCCAGATACCCTGCTCGAGCTACAGGACTGGATCAGCCTCTGACTCATTAACAGAGGGAAGGTTTCAAACATGTTCAAACACAACTGCCTTGCAGGACCTCACTGCTCCCTGCAGCGGCATATTTGGCCCTTTTCTCCAGAGAAGTAAATGCCCCACATGGTCACTGTCTATATGTCAGGATCCCAGTGTTCTGGCCAAACCCACAGTTTCCAGAGAGGTGTGAGTCTGACCTGCTCCTGTATTTGCAGCATGACCCAGAGTCAGAAAAATAATGTCAGATTAAAAGAAAAAAAAAGAAAAAAAAAAGAAAAAAAAGAAAAAGAAAAAAAAGAAAAAAAAAAAGGCAGACTACTAGAAAACAGCAGGAATATGTGCATCATACACACTCCACACTCTCTGAAGCCTTCAGTGGACTAACTGCATTGAGTGTACAGGGGCAAAAAAGTAGTATTAAATAACTAAAGCACAGCAGAAACCTTGTGACTGTGGATTTTGACATGCAGCAAACAGATGACACCAGGCATTGTGACATTAAGTGCCATCTAGGTGTGGTCCTTGCTGTGTGCTTTTCTGTGCAGAGACCTACAGTTACTGACTACATTATAAAATGCCTCTGACACCCAGCTGAACCGAACCAGGTTCCTAATTCCTTTTATCTTCATGTCCTTTATGCTCTACACACAATGGCTGTGTCTGTGGAGCCTTGGCACCCACCAGCTCTCAGCTCGTGGTGGGAATAAACGACTTGGCCCCTGCAGAGAAAAGATTCTGTGTAGGAAGAAAAAAAAAAAGGAGCACGCACAATCTTATCACCACTGCACTTTGACCAGGTCTGGCAAAGCAAAAAGCTGTGCACAAGGCCAGCATGGAGCACAGCCAGGCATACCTGCTGTGCAGAGCCCCCCTGCCCTGGCACTGCACCCTTCAGATCCCACTCAGGCACCAGAGAGCCGCTCATTGCCAGGAAAACAGGACGTGGTGGCCTCATCTGCAAGGCTGCACAACCCATGCCAGTAATTTCAGGCATGTGAGAGCCCTGATGGGAAGAACTCACCACCTGAGAAACCACCTCCGACTGGGAGTAAGCAGCTGCTGTAGCCACACATTGTAGTAGCTGCTAACAAAAGATAACCCCCTTGGAAAGACCATCTATCCCCCTTTCATTTTCTGGGAAATTCCAGTAAGCTGAGGCAGCACCAAGTAGCACACAGAGCAATTATTTCTTCCCAGATATGCAAAATGGATTAAAAAGCCACGTCACCCCTTTTCCTTATTACTCCCTACTGCTGGCAGTCGACACCCTCAGCTTTTTGTGCTCTCCTCCCCTCTCCCTAGTCAGCAAAACCTTCCAAATGGACGTTTACCCACCCATTTCACTTTCTCCTCCTTGGCAAATGTATTATTTTGCTGATTTTCTAGCTCCTCAACACCATAAATGGCTTTGAAATTGGCTTCTCTCTTGTGCACCTGCATCATCAATGTCGTCAGCAAGAGAGATGTGCACGGCTTGAGGAACATATTTGTGTCAGAAAGCTGCTGCAGAGCCTTAGGGAGAGCAGGGACTGGATGCTGATGTGATGCTTGCAAGCATCTTAAAAGGGACTTCAGAAAAGCAGGGTATTTCTTTATGGGCTTTGGAGCACTGAATTTTCCAGTTTTTCACAAGGAGATGCCCAATTTCAGAGCAGCATTTGCATCTGATACATTCCCATCACTTTGTTCCAGGTTTTTATATTGCATCTTACTGTGCCTCATCAGCACAAAGCCCCAATCCTCCTGCAACTTTTCAGCCTACCAAAATGCCCCTGGATCTCTGCAATTTCCCTGTTTTCCTTCTCCTTTGTACAAGTGCTGCATGATGTGCAAGACTGAACGAAGGCTCCCAGCTTTCTGATCCCGTGACTCACATCCTTGCTGAGAACCAGAGATCACTGGGGTGCCCCAGAACCACTGCCCACCTCACGCTGAAAATCACTCACAACAACCCTGTTGTCCCTGACAGATCTCCCCTCTGGTCACACAGCCTAATCCAGTATTCCCATCTTAAATGAGACAGTAAAGAGCACCAGAGACCAAGCAAAGGAAAATAGCTGCAATGCAAAGGCTTCTGAATGGAGAGGGGGGAATGAAGGTCATACTTGCTTTTAGATACTTTTTTTTTTCTAATTTTAAAACCATCAGTGTTCTAGGAAAAAAAAACAAGGAGCTGTGACAGACAAGATGAACATGAGGCTTACAGCAAGAGCTAGGGCAGATGATACAGGCTGTGACACTTGCAATATACTGTTTTACAGTTTTCTTTGGGTATTAGCAGCAATTTTATAATCCCCCAATACACTATGTATACTATAATGTAAGGACAAAACTGTGTAAGAAATGAAAGGGAAATCTAAAACAACACCCAGATCCCCTTTGCTCCTTCAGGGTCATGGAGGTCTTCTGACACCAAGAGTTCTCAGAACATCCCGAATGCAGAACTGGGCCCCATGGCAGCAGCTTAACAAGGCACTTAGCATGTGTAATCTCCCAGAGTTAGGTTTTCACACCCAATGCATCATGCAAGGAGGATAATTACACTCCTGGGAAAGCCTACTAGTCTTGTCCTGTCTCCACAAGAGATCTCCTAGAAACAGATTTCTCTGCAGCCAGAAACCTGAACAAGAGAATAATTTTGGTGCAGCTCTGTATTATGACAGCTACAGATAAGAAGTTGTAATTTGGTGAAATTCTTGGTCACCATGAACTCAAAATCCTGAATTGCTAAGAATTAGTCATAAGGTCAGCCCTGGAATAATGCGGAGGAGCAATTCACCGGCACAAAACCCGAGGATCCCTCTTGGCCAGCAGCTCAGCATTCCTGAGAAACAACATATTCCAGCAATTGTATCTGCTCCTCTTCAGAGCTGAGACCTAAGCACACAATAACAAGCTGACCTGTTTATTCAGCTGTTTTTGACACCCCTCTATCTTCAGACCTAATATTAGTCTGAATAGGATAGCATCCAAGTTGAGAGGGGAAAATTTAGAGTGGTCCTGACTTAGCTAAAGCAAGATAGAAAATAACTATCTACTTTCTACTCAAATTTCACCACCAGGCCATTAACTGGCTTGAGTTCTGCCTCTTAAAAAAGGCAGTTTTGGCACTACAGGAGGCAGCTATGTGTGCCTATGGCTGGATGAGGGCAGGGCAGCTCAGAGCAGCAGCTCAGATCCAGGCTCGCATCCCAGCGTGCTGCCGAGAGCCTCCTTGGGTTGGACAAAGTGCTGTGCTGACAGGGATATGCAGCTCCCAGATTTGAAGTGATTCATGTGAAGCCAGCACAGAGCACAGCCCGTGCCCAGCTGCCACTGCTGCAGATGTACCTTCCAGGAGGAGCCTGCTCCAGTGGTCCCCCAGAAGGAGTGAGGTATTTTCCCAGTGCAAAGGCAGTGAAAGCTTAAAAAAAAAATTCTAGCCACTCCACCTGTTCCAGTTCTGAAAACATTACCAGCATTTCATAAAATGAATAGAAGAAAAAACTTTCTGTCAACATCTTGTCTGTTTTTCATCTATTCATTTCCACCTCCCAAGTGAGATCTGTGCCCTTCTGCTGTGGCAGCACAGCTACCTCTAGCAAAATGAGATTCCAGAAACTGAAAACAAGGCCAAGAATTTTCAAGTGACTTCTGATAACAGATGGCCTGAGACTGTCAAACTTGTGCTGGAAAATGAGAGAGGCAACAGACTTCACGTGCTCATGAAGATATCTCAAGCTAAAAAGAAAGCAAAAAAAAAAAAAGACAAAAAAGACATCCCCCCAACTTAACTACAACAAATAAATGTTATGGAAATAAAAGGCTGTTAAGTACGACAAGATTTCCATTATGTTGCTCCTGAATTTGCCATGAGGATGTTCAGACAACAGACAGGGTAGTTTTAGCAATCACCAGATGAACAGTAGGCACACACAGCTGCAATTCATGTTACCTCTCATCTAGAAAAGAAGAACAAACCACGACAGCAAACATCAACTTCACCATGAGAAGTGTCATCAAAAACTGAAAAATGGTCTCACTGTGTTCAACAGAAAGCTGAAACTGGTACCAGTCTCACTTCTTGGCAACACAGATCCATTTACACACCCGAGACTCCACATCTGTTCCCTACAAAGTCTGGCCTAGAACAGCAGCGTGATGCAGAGGAAAGGCAGGATATCTTAAAAAACTGTTCATGGTCTCCCATAACTGGTCCCCAAGCATTTCAGAGGAAGAGTTCAACCACCAGCCAAAAACTTGTGGGCTGCCTTTTATGTGTCCAAGCAATAAACCTGCTTGTCCAAAACTAGTGTGTCATCAAAGCCCACATTGCTCCCAAAGCCCTGAGGCTTTGAAAGGCAAAACGTAATTCCACATCTTTGCTTCCCATCATTATATTATTGACTTGCACATAGACACAAAAGGAAAAAGAAAAGAAAAAGTCATTGCTGGCCTAATTGTATCATAATTATTTATTGTTTTACCTCAAAGTAAAAGAAAACAAAAACTTCTCTGTTCTGTGAAAATACCTCAGTGTTTCAGCATAAGAAAGCAAAGAAACCCAAGAGATTTACAGTTTTGTATGCTGGGTAACCACCAAGGAGAGGCCTGAAGTCCAGAACTACCACTCCAAAGAGCTGCTGAGCTCTTCAAATAGTATTTTCACTATGCAGTAGAGCATGGGACTATGGAATTGTCACAGGGTACCAAACCTTTCTCTCTCAGGCCATAAATTAGGTCACTAAACACACTGGCCCTTTTAACTATATCCAATGTGATTTTTTTCCCAGATCTCACAGTTTTAAGGCAAGATTTACTGAGATTTAAGGCTGTAAATTTCTCTTATGTCATCATTTAAATTCTATATAACCCCCACTCCTGTATCAGCACTATTTTTAATCATTACCATGGTGACAAAGCCGTAAAGGTGCTTTACACAAGGAAGGCTTTACCACACTTTCAAGAACAGTTGCTCTTAACTTACTATTTTACAGTTTTAAATTTCTAAGAAGAGTAACTGAACATTCACCACGTGATACAAAAACTGATACTCACCCGTGGCTATTGCACAAAAAAAATATTCAATACTAATGAACAAGTAATTCATAACCTGGTCACAGTAAAGACCAGAGAGCATATCATCAGTCAGGTCAAGTATGACTTTATTTGACAGTCAATCCCTTTGCAATTAATAGGGCTGCTAGTGCATGGAAGTATCTGTTTCCTGAAGACACAGATAGAACAATCCCTATGAGAACCAGGGAAGTATTAATCCAAAATTAAAGTTTTTGAACAAAGGCCAACATCGCTTGTTTTAGTATTCAATGCAAAACGTTTGCAAATCCCAAATGACAACATTGTTCCAGTTTCCTAATTCATGGGATTCAAAACATGGAGTCTGGTTGAAAATGGATTTTAAAACAAAAGGCAATGTGACTGCTGACTGCAGGTCAGGGGTGTGTACGTATGCTGGGCTGCATGAGCACAGATGGGGATGGGGAGGGGGCTGCTCCCCTCAGCTCAGCACTGCTGGGCTCATGTGCCTGGTTTGGGGCTTCACAGGCTCTCAGCAACCTCCTACCTCCTCAAAGTAAACCCTGCACTGCGTGAGGACAAGTGTGGCGTGGGTGGAGAGAGGACCAGATGATGTTCAAAGGTCCCTTCCAACCTAAACAATCCTACAATTAACACATTTGCACTGTCCCTGCTAAGAGATGTGTAAACACTCCCCAACCAAGCAGCAGTACTCATTAGGGGACACATGGGCACTGCTTAAAAGCATCAGTGGGAAAGACAAACCTTTCTATAAGATCCAGGTCAGAAGCACACAAAGCTCAGTTTGAGTCATGCTTCATGCTTTCCTGCAGACCTGCTCTTTCTGTATTGTGTCAATTCAGGACATTCCCCCAAAGGCTGTCAACTGACATGTTTGACTGCTGCATCACCCAGCTGACCAGAAAACACGAGCAACTCACCCCACAATGAGGGCAGCGTTCAGGGCTTACTATCAAGCACAATAAAAAATGCAACATGCCCTGCATGAACTTAGGTGAATTCCCACTAAAAAAAAACGAAAATTGTACCTGTACTCCTGGGAAAAAAACCTCACTGATGTCCTTCTAACTGAAATGCAACATGGTACTAAATTAGTCAAGTGTACCTTTTTATGATTAATACTTTTAGCATGTGGTGTAATGGGGCTACATGTTTTCTACAGAGGATGGTACCTCTCAGTGCTCAGCACTACAAATGCACACAAAGTCTTTAGCCCAAAGACAACAACACATAAACAAGCAACAAAGTAGATGGATGCTGGCTGGGAAAATACCAAGAGGATGTATTTGCTTATTTGTGTGTGTCCCAAAATTACTAGGCCCAGTATCTCTCAAAGCCAAGTTCAGCTGTATCCATCCCCTACAGAAGTGGTTGGTTACCACTGTATCTGCCCTGGATCCAGCCAGGGCAATGAACTGCATGTGTTATTCTCTTTTGTATATCCACAGAAAGTGTTGTTATCTTTATTGATACACTGTTATGACTTATCAGCTTCCACATACCAAAGATTATGTATCATGGTTTCGATCCAACCTCCTCGGTTGAGAGGAACTTTCCTTACACAATGGATTAATGATTTATGTTTGAGGAGCTGGAGAGTTGTTAACATGTTCTGCTTATTCTCTGGAAAAAGATAGTTTGGCTTAGCTACAACCCAAAGGAAACCAGGATTTCTAAAAATAAGCTGAGGTGGCCAATAATCCTTTAGGAGTTGTGATACTCACTGATATCCAGATTAAATGAGGAATTATGAGTAACCCTTAGTGGGAGGGTTTGAAATGGAAAACCCAAAGAGAAGATGACTACATGAGGAACGCTTGCGCTGTCCCTACACCGCTGCTGACTTCAATGAGCACAATACTCAAGGAAAAAGACACAACTAAAAAGCTCTGTAAGCATCCTGACAGCTAGTTAGCTGGATGACACATAAAACCCCTTGGAGCTGGATCTAAAACATGGATAATTACGTGTTTGGTTCTCTTTTATTTCTGTTAATCTGTTCCATCTCTTTTATTATTCTCTGGGTCGCAGGAAGAAATTATTCTTGATTTTTATTTCTGTGTTTGTCTCTACAACAAAAATAATTTCCAGGGTGCCGGTTGGCAAATTGAATTCCCACAGCACGTTAAACCTTCAAACTGCACCACATCAAAGCTCTCTCACAGACCTTAGCACCTCCCTACAAAACCAAACTATGTGCCTGAACCTAAAGAGCTTCCCCAAATACTTGAGACACAGCTGTTCACTGTTCCTATCTATTTCCCATGTAACTCAGGGTACATGCAGCATCTGACTCCCAAGGCTTCAAGCACAGGAAAAAGAGTCAGAAGGACACTGACAAAACATGAATCTGCTCCCATAACTGTAATTTAGGAGGAGGCAATCCCCACTGCTGGAAATTCTCAGAATATCAGTTTGCTGTCTGTACAGTGGATTCCTCCAGCCTTGTCTGGGCAGGGCAGGAGAAAATTAAACTTAAATCTAGTGCCAAGTACACTGGGGCTCCGGGTTCAGCTGGGCTCCCCAAATGTTCCCACCACACAAGTACAAATAATAGCAAGATCATCTCTGTTGAATGTTTTCCCTTGAACAACTGTTACAGCTATCTGCACCGGTTTGCATCTATGCTCTACGTCCCACAGAAATGTTTTGACCTATTATTTGTAAGACCACTGGACAAATATATCATTCATCAGCACAACCACCCAATTATAATACAGCTGTGGCAATCTCTCTGCCATCTGGTGCTTTGTGTAAATGGCCCATTCCAGAAGAAAAGGTTTCCTGTTTTTTGTGGGTTCCCTCACTACCTGCTTAACCATCAAACCATACAAATTATGGAGTGAGATGAACCTCGGCACCTGGCTCTTAAAGTCACAGGCTACAGTGCCAGTAAAGTGATAAACTTCACTAAGGCAGACACACAACTGCACTCCCTCACTTCCCTTCTACACTGACAGCTTGTCCTGGTTCTTCAGCCCGCTGGGATCTCACTTCAGCCTGCCAAAAGAGCAGAAAGCTACCAGGTGCTCTTCCTCTGTACTATTAAGCAACAAAACCCAAAAACTAAATTACCTCCCTTTTAGTAAAGAGGAATTTCTTAATGCCAAGTACCTGGGCAGTGACTAAACCCTGTCACTGCTCTTATGGGAAAACACTATTTGCTATTCTTGGTAAAGGGAAGGGCTTTTAAATCAAGATAATGTTTCACTTGTTTTTCAGAAACAAATTTAATGGGGGTGGGGAGGGAAGCAGGGAAGCAAAAATAAATTCTACTTTGCACCAAGTTAAATTACTCAGAGTTTCCCAAAATGAGAGGCTTGGGTCAGAAGCACTGGAAAGTTTAAGAAATACTCCTTTAAAAACAACTCCCACAGAGCAAAGCTCCTTCTCCATGACTGAAAGGTATGTAAGCAAGCCAGGTCACTCTGTCTAGCCTGGCTTGCTTGCTTTCTTTTCCTTCCTTTTTTTTTTTTTTTAAGAATTTATTTGGTGAGTTGAATAGTAGAGCCATCTTTACCCGATCTTACTTGATGTTTTCCAGAGTTGCACCTCCAACCCCAATTCTCCCCTCACTGCAGGAACAAAGTGGGCATGAGCCACCAGCACTTGGGTACCACAACCATCCTTAATGGGAGTGAAGTAGAAAAAGAAATTCCATCATCATTTCTATCCATGCTTTCTCTGATCATCCCTGCTTGCCAAAGCAGGAGAGAAAATAATGGTCCCATGGAGATAATGCCTCTGCATGCCCTAAGTGCTTTGTTATCCACAGGAGTTGCAAAGAAATCAAGGCTGGCTGGGTATTGTGTTAATGATACTGTCAAGAGGCCAAAATAAAGTGCTACAGCACAACCCAGCCTTCTGCTATCAGCACTACTGTCCCACTCTCCTTTGGGCAATCAGGGTAACAGGCTGGAGAATATGCCAGTGGTCTGGGAAAGGAGATCTCAACACTTGGCTTTTGCTGATAAGGACCTGGAGCTGCGCAGAACACGACTCTGCCAGACGCTGACGGCTACACAAAGCACACCAACACTGTAGTTTTGCCACACAATTATTTTGCAACTATCAAATACACCTACAACAAAACCAGTTTGGTGGGAGGGACTTCCGTATATTTTTCCATGTGGTTGCTGTCAGCAGGCTGAAATCTTGATAAGCTGCACAGCCAACTTGGCTGACTTCACTGAAACCCTGCTGAAGACAAGTCCTGAGCTGAAAAGCTGCTGCTTGTGTTTCCCACTGCAAGGCAGGGGAGGACAACCATATTCAACACCTGGCCAAAACTTGTTTCCAACTGCATCAAAGATCCACAGAGATTCCATCCAAAGGTCAGTAGCTACGGTTTTCCATGAGGAATGTGCTGCTTTGGAGAGACAATGCTGTCACTGTGATCCACTTTCCCTACTCAGGGCAATCAGTCCATTGTTCCCACTGAAAATGAGAAAGGGCTAGAGGTCTCTGAAATGGAAACTGCCTTTAATTCTAAATCATCCTGAAGTATAAACATAGACTGATGCATAGCTGATTGATGTTACACGTACAATAAACAAATCTAAAAGACACTTTTTCTCCCTTGCTTCTCAGAAAAATAAAAACCAACCAAACAAAAAAACGTCAAAATATCCCAAGAGTCCAGAGGATATGGTGAGGTGCACCCACTATAGCATGTTACACTCCACAGCACAAAACTATAACCATCCAATCTCTGTTCTGTTTAAATGTGAATTTACTGCCTATCTACTTTTTGAAGCCAGTCACACGTTGATAAAGCTGGGCTATTCAACAAGTTAATTTGTCCACTTCACTCGTGACACAGACACATTAAAACTGGAGCCATGTTATGATTTAGGGTTTCTGAAAGAAAAGACTTTATCCATTCAGGGCTTTGACAATGAACAAACAGGGAATTCTAAAAAGTACTCCTGGAGGCAGAGAATGAAGAAGATGAAGTACAGAACTTACCTTCCACTGCAAAGAATGGAACCACTGATCCCTCAGGTAACTGTTTGCAGCCTGCAATAAAGAAAAGTCACAGACAGAATCATTAGTTTCTACCAGTGCTTCAAGTCACTCAGGTACTTTATATTATAACCAGTTTTTTTTCACAGAAAGCAGCAACACAAAGACCTTGCTGCATTATAAAATACTGAACCAAAACCCTACAAAATATCAATGAAATAAATATCCTATGAAATGCTGTGCAGCCCAAAGACTGTGAAAAATCCTCCATGAATTCAATCAGGTGTGGGTCAGATCTTTAATGCCTGTGGGGCATTTGCCTCTGCCATTAATCACTGAAAGCAGAGTAGGAAGATGGGCTGACATTTTAGTAGGAGGGGTGGGTTTTTTCCATACTCTGGTTTCTTTTCTTGTCCTGCTCCTCAGCTGGCCTCGAAGCAATTCAAATAATGTCTTAGCTCTTTCAGTGATATTAAAACAGTGAAAAGCACAGCACACACAGACGTGCAGATACGTGCACAGACCATTTGCAGCAATGGCATAAATGTTGCAATAATCACTCCCAGCCATCACCCATTTTTGTCCATATTAAGCACGGCTGCCAGAAATTCCCAGTGTGAAGCCAGGTCGTAGCCAATGAAGGAACAGTTCAACACTCCCAAAGGTCAAAAGGCTTGGTATCAAAAAATATAAAGGCATGTACAGTGACGTAAACATGCATGCCTCAACAAGGTGACATAAGTCTGAAATATTTGAGTGGGTAGAGATGCCCCTTTGGCTTTCCCAGTTCCACCTCAACTGCCAATGGGAAATTTTTACTCACATTTCAAAACGCTTTACAAAAACAGTGAAAACTACAGGTTAGCCTGTAAATCCATGTCAAAAAAAAAAAAAAAAAGGTGAGGTTCTTTGCCAGTCAAAAAACACATACTTCTTGCAAATTAGGGCATCACTTATCAAGTTTCACTCCCCAACACCTTTTCAGGTTAAGTATTCAAAATCCACACTACAGAATGCATTTAATCTCCCAACACTCATTCAGTTCACTGATAATGGCAGGAATACCAGAAGTAAAAATGCTGTATGGTTACCAAAAATGTGTTTAATCTCAAGGTCAGCTGCTGATGGTTCAGTGACATAAATTTGGACTGATTACTCTGAATTAAATGGAGTAATATCCTTTTATATATGCATTACATATTATTTATATCTTAATGAGAATCAATTGCTCCTCCAGGAGATGTCAAAGCAATAAAGCAGGAATAAATGTATTATAAATAATCTTGGCTGACCACAGAATTTATCAAAAACCTTTCATTTCAAGAACAATGCTGACATATCAGAATATGAAAATGCTACTAATGTAATCAAAAAGCTTCCTTTTCTATTTGCTTCTCTTTGCATGCAACGAAAAATTGTAAAAACATTTGGAGTGCAGCTCTTCAGGATATTTCAGTCAGTCAATATTTAATGATTTTCTGTTATTTACACTGTGTTTTATGTATATGTGGGCACTACAACACAAGACAGACTTTTTACCTGTATGTTATAGAATTAAATTTCAATTCAATATACTTTCTACTATATTTTAATACAATGAAAAGGTCAAAAACAATTTGCCACCAAAAGGCAGAACAATGTTTTCAACATAATTAAAAAGACATGAAGGAAATATACTTAGATATTTCTTATCTTTGCCCAGAGAGAATGCTTTAAAACCTCAACAGACATCTTTGAAAAAATTAATTTCAAATTGAACTTTTTTTTTCTTTTTTTTAAGGAGAGAACTGGTTCCTGCTGGAGAACAAAAAACCACCTTTCCAAATTCTAGCATCAAAGCCCTCTAAAGAATAAGTAAAACTGAAGGTTTTTGTAGGCTTCATGTATACTTAGCAACTGTATCAATAATACTGCAAGGTACACATCCACTACATCCTTAAAAAAATTAGGCAGATTGAGTTTATAGGAACTATACAAACCAAGATACTGTTATTTAAATCAATAAAATCAAAATTATTCTAGGGGAAGGAAGTACTTCACTCAAAGAGGCAAAATGTCAACTTGATTCAGTCCCTGGTCTGAAAGTAAGAGCAAATGCTGAAGCCCTAAATTGAGATCTGTTAATTATTCTCCTACTTTAATGATGTCAGTAGTACAGACTGTAAGACCACTGCAGATAATTAGAGAATATTATGTGTAGATAGATTGTGGAAGTGACTGGAGCCCTAACTATTAGTGACGACAACAGCATCATGCAGAGGAGGAGGCACAAATGGACTGGAAATCCTGGGGGAGAAAAGAAATGAAGAATGCTGCAAGACACAAAGCTAAAACTGGCAAAGGGAAGACTTGTACAACTCTATGGCAGCAATATGCAAAAAGCATTTTAAAAGTAAAATTAGCAAAGTGACTAAGTTCCAAGTGTGGGACCAAGCACTGCCTACACATATTGCAGAGAAGTGATCAAGCAAACTGGCACCTGGGTCTAGGTTAGGAGACCCAGACTCTCTCAACACTCAGAGCTCAGGCTGTTATTCAAGGCCACTTCCCAGGAAAATCAAGACAAAGAAGACAAAGTGAACAGAAAACAGAAAAACAAACCTTTAGAGAATTCCCACACTTCTACTAGTGCTCAGGACTCAGTGGTAAGAGAAGCTTGGAAGGCCAATGGGCATTTCACAGCATCTTTAGACCATGCTCGGCACAGACTGAATGCTTTACCCCAACCACCCTGATCCTGAGGCAGCAGCTGGCTGACATCAGCATTGCCCATCTCTCCCAGGCTGCAGGGACCAATTCTGACACAGCATTCCCCATCTCTCCCGGGCTGCAGGGACTAATCCTCCCCGTGCACCCTTCCGGCCACCAGACCCAGCAAAACCACAGCACCACGCAGGAAACGCTGCATCTTCTGCAGAGGAAAAAGATCTCACTCTTGCACAGCATCCCTCGGTCCTCCCTCCTCATTTTCAGGCTTACGCTGAGAAGGCACTACAGGGAGCATTTCTTCCTTACCAAAGTCAGTTCATAGCATGCCAGGATGACTAAAGAGCCACCAAGCTCTCGTGGGTGATTAGCTGGGCCTTACTCAAGCATTCGGGTTATTGTGAGTAACATTTCTGAACTTTAAGCAAAGATCACCAAAGTGGAGGGAACCACAATTCATTTATGGGGCTGCACATGGACATTTACAGTTTATCTGATGTGCATGGACAGAACCCAGGCTTTCTGCACTGAAGTCATCACTTCCCAGGAACTGACACCTACAGTTTTTTACCACAGCTGAGGGCATACTTTACTATATTTGTTCAGCTCTGGGGTACAATAAAAAGGAGCAAATGAGACAGAAAATACTTCAAACTAGGCTTTCCTTAGGCATTCTGACCACACAAGGAAAGTTTTTTTTCACTTTCAGCCGTACCCTTGCAGTGAGTCGAGTTCTACCCCACTCTTTTAACAGCTACCTTTCCAACTTAAAATTCAGCTGGAAATGTTTTGCCTGCTGTTGTCACAAACAGTAAATGAGACAGGACTGAAGTACAATGAAGATTTTATAATTCTTCATCGTACTGCAATATAATTTTATATACAAAGGTATGTAAAATAAGAGTTTAGGCCCCCTGTGTGTTTTGTATGTTTAGACCCCAATTCTGCAAATAATTTTGTTCTCTAATGCAGTGGCTTTAACAGGGTAGTGGGTGACACATGGTCCAACTGAGCTTCCTGCACAATCAAGATCTCATACTGTTTTTGTACAACCACAACATAGTAGGAAAATACTTTAGAAAACAGGAAACTGTGGGAGTAGAACTCTTAAAAGGTGCAAGAAGATTAAACTACTTGAAGCTTATTTATTATTCCAATGAGGAAGAAGAATATCTACTTTAAGAACATCTACTGTTGGCAGTATTTTTTTAAGATTAACTGATCCTGGAACTGTGTTCTGAAGGATTTCATATTCTTATTTTTGGGGTGTAAAGGTTCAATCAGAGAGGAAAAGCCACCTGGGATCAGCTGTAGTACAAACTTTACTCACAGGATTAAACTCTCCTGCTTTTAAAAGACAGCTCACAGGAGAAAAACTGCAAGAGATTAAATGCCTGCATATGCAAAGCTTTGGTCAACATGAGTGAATTTATACCTCTGCTGAAAAAGGAAGTATTTGCTCTGCACCCCAACTACTTCATTTCTTAGTCAGTGAGTAGGAATTCAAGTTTATTATTATAAAGCAGTGAACGTTTTAAAGACAGGTTTTTCTTTTTGCGCACGAAAACAGGAAACTGAACACTTGCTTCATGCCAGTGTTACAGCTCCTGCAATAATTTGTACCCAGGCAAGGAGGAGAATAAATAGGAACCTGCATGTTACTGAGAAACAGAACACCTGAAACTCTGCAAGAAACAGAGCACTCTAGAAATTATGGTGAAGACCTCTGCCATTCCTTTAACAGTAAATTACCACCAAACCATCCCTTGCTACTGGCATGTGTGTTATTCAGAAGAATACAAGAACAGGCTTGTCCATGTAGCAAACTGTTCCCAAGCTTTTCCTTGCAACAGCATCCTTCACAAATATGCTTCTAGGGGATTTTGCCATCTGAAAAGATGTGGAAATAAATGGGATTTGATGACCCAGATTTTGGCTTTGATTCTTCATGAGTTTATTCTGTGATTCTCTCTCTCCCTCACATGCTTTCTGGTCAGCAGGATGGGAGTTTTTCTGTCCTTTTTCCCAGCTGATATTCATTACTGGGACTCATAAAACAGCACTGGCTTCCCTGCCCCCATTTATTATCAGCCACAGAACAGTGGAGTGTCCCAGGGCCGCAGGAAGCCAAGCCCCACACAGCTGGACAAAACTTTCACACTGCTGATGCAAATCCCAGTGTTGCACCTCAGACTTGGGCAGACCTGCAAGGGAAACCTGCCACTCTTCTGGCTTAACCCAGGGTACAGACAGAGTTACTGGGAATTGCTAGAAATGCCCTTTTCCTCCTTAAAATACTCCCTGCCTCTGCTGGGTTATGGTCCTTGTATGACCTCTCCACACCAACAGCACTGGCTGGACTGGCACTTCAAACAAAAGGCAGGTTCTCCAAGGAGACTAAAATAAATGATTACTAAAAACCCAGTGGAAACATTTACCGTGGGGACTCCCTGGCACAAACAGCGTGGTCAAGCACCGAGCTGAACGTGTGACTGTTGTGCTTGTCAAGGCTTCCTGCTCTGTTTGTTTTTCCTTCTGACTACACTCCATTGCCAAGAAATGAATAAAACAACACGAGCGACAGGGATGGAAGTGGTGGCTTTAAGGCTAAAAGAAAGGACACTACAGGAAAGCAAGGCAGTACTGTCGTGACTGAAATACCAAAGCCTTTTTCCTGGGACTCTTCCTACATCTGGTGCTCAGCAGCTCATGAAATTATACTGTAAGGGTTTTTTTCAATCTCTTTCAAAAGGTTCTTCCAGTTATTTCACTATCAAGGGTAGCATCCTCCTCATAATTATCCACACAACACCATAATCACACCTTGTGTGTTACAAAGGGAAAGCAGAAGAGCAGAAGCCTAGCCCAGCTCAAGGAGGCCCTGCTATTCCTGATACTAAAGAGCTCACACTTCATCAAAAGCTAAATTTAGCTCATATTTCCTGGCCTGAAGAGCTCGTGGCCTATGAGCCAGCTTCAGCAACACCTTCTTACCAACTGGAGGGAAGAAAAAAATCTGCGATTTTGATTGCTGCTCATGGAAAGGACCAGGGAGCCCATCATTTGGCAGGGGGAAAGAAAACACAAGCCCTCAGCATGTCTAGAAAACTGACAGTCCATGATCCCCAGAAACCTGACGGTCCATGACTCCCACATGGGACAATGGGAATCCCCAAATACCAGGCAGTGAAACGCTCAGATAGCTGTGCTTATTCAACAAACACTGAGTGGGAAGAACTCCACACATGAAAATGACTTTTAAATGTGAACCCAGCCTGGATTAAGCTGCCTGAGAACAGGTCTTCCTCTGAAATCCAGGTAGACGCGTCCTGTTATCGTGATCTGATTTCCTAAGAGGAGCTGCATCACCTCCGGCCCTGCCTGTCAGATTTCATGTGCTAAAATAGGTTGGGATGGGTCAGTGTTGCCATGGGAGGGCTTCAGGATGATGTAAGGAAAGGTAATGGCACTCTTCCCTCTCTGACTCATTACTGTGCACTAATAAGCCAGAAATAGACCCTGGTGACAGCACACGGAGGGGATGAAAACTCCAACATGGACAGGGGCTCTCCTGTGGCATCTCACACAGAATTGTTTAGGTTAGAAAATACCTCGAAGATCAAATCCAACATGCAACCCAGCACTGCCAAGCTCATCACTAAGCCATGTCCCCAGGTGCCACATCCACATCTCTTAAATACCTCCAGAGAGGGTGACTCAATCACTTCCCTGGGCAGCCTGTGCCCTGAGAATACTTCTGGTGAAGAATTTTTTTCCTAATAGCCAATCTAAACCTCCACAGCCTTTCCCTCACCCACTAAGCAGGTCACCTTGTCACAGGAGGTCAGGTTGGTCAAGCAGGACCAGCCGTTCATAAATCCACACTGCCTTCAGTGAAGCAGAAATTGGAACCTTAAATTTTTCTCAAAAATGAAAAATTGAGAAAGCTTGTGATTCAAAGTACTAAACTGCTTCATTTTATGTCAAATCATGTCAATAATATCCCATGGTATTAAAGAATTTACAATGCAGCACGTGCAAAAACGTGGATCAAAATATAAAATTTAATCAGAAATATGAAATAAATTCGGGATAGTCAAAATAGTTCATTTAGACATTTTTACATATATATACACACACTTTATTTAAAGGCTTTGGAAAAAAATAAAAATACAGATTTTGCCCAAGTGCACTTCAATGGTAACAGTACTGGGAACATGTTTTGGACTAGTTTGACTTGTTCCACTATCGTACACTTCCTGATACTAGAGCTGGACATTACATCACAGCATGCTGCTGCTCAGATTAGCAGAGCAGAATGATTTCATAAAAAACCAGAAGTCACCATTTCCCAGAGATATAATGAAGTCTTTTGCAAATCTGGAAATAACTGAACTTTGCAAGGGCTACTTTCTCAGCTCCTCAGTTGAAGTGTCTTTTGGATACCTCTACTTTTTGTTACATATACTAAAAAATTCCTGCTGAACTCAACTTCTTCATAATTCCAGCTTTTTCGACTTGATTTCTTCAGCAGACTAAACATAACTTTGAGAACTGTTTTGGATTTGTAATACACACTACAACTGTATATGGGAAATCTAATTTTGTACTCCCTCCAATCTGACCACATCTGATGAATCGAGATACTACCAAGGACCAAGTCATATTAAAAACATTTTTGAAAGTTTGTATTTTGAATTATGTTGAAATTCCCATAGCTATAATGTAATCTGATCCAGAGTGCTCAGCCAGGCAGCAATAAACAGAAGTCCAGCTCACTTCACTTCTTTATGAGTTCCTATGAGGTTACATAAAGACACCAAACTTTCTGAAGAAAATACCAAAGTATCCATGTTAAGACATTGCTGTTTTACAAACATAATTATTTATTTGTTTGGTTTGTTGTTTTTCTCTTTTTCTTTTTTTTTTTAAAGAGACAAATGTCAGGTTGCTCCAGATTACAGCCTGCCTACCCTACCAATTTCCTTTCCACTCAGCAGGAAGCTGTGGGTTCAAGTTTTATCTTGTATCCCATTAAGCAGACCCAAAAAGGCAGCTGCCATAAACTACAGAATAAAGACTTGGAAACAGAATTTGGAAAGGCAAGTGTAATTATTTCATCTGTTGAAACTGATATAAACTTAAATGCTAGCACCACTAGGGAAATTCATGGAAGAAGCAGAATCAAAATTACCAGGAGAAAATCATCCAACTTGAGAAATTTAGACAACTTTCTGTCTAATTAATTCCATTAATGCATTAGGCAAGGAAAAATTCAACAATAACGAGGACTCTAATCTAGCTGTTGGAAAATCATGACTTGTCTTCCTACCTTCTCCTTACAGTCCTACCTGGATGAAATCCATACACAGCATAGTCATAGCTGTACAATCAACTGAAAAAGTTTCTGTTACCCTTTGGAATTTTACTATCTTAACATCAAAGAGAACCACACAAGAGTTAAGTTGAAGCCAGTTTGGTATTTTGAATTTATGGCCTGTCAAAGTTCTTTGGGGGCAATGCAGCTTTTCCTACTCACTCCAGAGTATTTCCAAAGCTCAGTGCTGTGGAGTGCTTTTCTGTCATTAAAACTTGCAGTGACCTAAGGGGGCCTATAAAGCCTCAAGTGGATGAAGAAATCTGGAATAATGTAAACACAGTGTCTTCTGTTTGAAAATAACACTTCAGAGAACCAGCACATAGAGACACCTCATACAAATATACCGAAATATTTCAGTGAACATTGAATATATTTTAAAAATAGGTATCTGTCAATTCCAGTGCAAGTTCTGGGTTTCTATATGAACTCATGGATGAAACTTTTAACTTTTTTCATGCAGGAATAGGACTATATGTAAAAATAAAATAATTCCAGGCCTGCATCAATGTGTCTTGACACAGAGCACTACTTTGCTGCACAAATTCAGCAAGAAGGTTTAATCAGTGTGGCCCAAAATTTACATTCTGACTGTTAAACACCAAAGAGCTTCAGAGCTATCACCCTGAGCAAATTTTCTGGTGGTTAGATAATTTGACAGCACCAAGTTCTCTGCCTTTTCTGAGTCCATCTAAATAAGATTTCATGCACAGGAAACAGAAGTTGAAGAAGATCCACAGTAAGAGCAAGAAAGTTGTACTTTTATGTTTACTGTACCTGCAGTAGGACAGTACCCCCTGGGATTGTGAGCTGTAAACAGTACTTAGGGGCATTCTCCCAGGAGAGCAGTTGAACATCTTCAATAGCACTGTAGGAAATGGAGTTTTCCATGTACCCAGTTGGCTGCAAGAAAACAAAGGAGAAGAAAAAAAAGTTTACTTAGCTATCCTAAGTTTTACAATTTCCAGGTAAGAACAGCACTATGAAAATTACTCTTGGTGTTGGAAATATCTGCAAATCTAATTAAAAAGCAAAATTCCTACTCAGGTCATTCAAGAGAGAGACCCATCCAGCTATTGTCCTCCAACTCGTTCAAGTGTTAAGATCACTCACATAAAAACAAAACCAGGCCAGTCCAAGGTGCCTGAAATACACAAATGTCAAACTGTCCTGGGCCCGAAAATCAATGGAACATAATTCCAGGTTGAATGAGCTATGAAGGGGTCTGTGCACATGCTCTCAATGCATGGAGAAGCACCTCAATCACCCAGACAGATCAGCACTGTCCTACAGCAAGGTTGCTTTATTCCATACACCCTCGTTCTTCTCCCCAGCTGCAATTTTGATCAACCACATCATCAAGATCCAGATTCCTTCACTTGACAGTGGTTCTTGGGGCTCCAAAAACACAGCTCCCAAGTTTCAGACTCAAGCAAAAGCAAAGCAACCAACGTACTCATCTTGGTCTATAGGTAAGCAGTGGTTTCCTGAAGAGAGTGCTGATGTCCAGTTTAAAATGAAAGTCACAATTAAAACACAAATAAGTAACTGCATTTTGCAATTAAATGTACAGTACAATCTGACAGTTGCAGGAAAACAAACATGCCATGTTAGTATCCCTGTAATTCTTAGGAATTACAATTATCTCTGAGATAAGCTGAAATAGAAATGCATCTATGCAAGCACACATGAAATTATGTCTTAAACGAAGTAAATACACAGTGCTATAGCTGTGTATCTATTGAGTATGCACACATACTCTGTACTTCATGCAAGTAATTTTTAAAGTAATTGAATATTTAATAGAGGTCCTCCAAAGACATCATTTACTTTACTGTGCTACAGCCTAAGTGAACTGATCAGTATTGCTGTGGCTGAGAAACTATTTTCATACTAAAATAATGAATACCATCTCATGGATAAACCAGAGACTTGACCATGTCTTTCAAGAGAATAGAGCTCATTACATTTATGAATTATTTTCTATTACTGATTTACATATAACTTCATCTTCTCAAATTCACTCCCACTGTCCCCAATACGTAAGTTATTTTAAGCTGACAGTCTTGAAATAACGGAGAAACCACGTCTATTTCAGGGTCAAACAGGGCCAACTCCTAAAATCACAACACAGGATTCCTGGGGGCGAGTGCGAAACAAGCAAATTGCATTTGGAACCTCTCTACTTCTAACTGGTACAACTTCCTTCCATAAGTTAAGTAGGTGGTGCATCTGGAAACCCTACTTTGGAGTTATACACTTCATACGTGTCCCTAAGCCCATAAATGTCATCCACCACAAAAGCAGTGACAGCGCTGTCACCCACCTTTGCTGCCACAAGAATTCAGCTGTGTTTTCAGCAAGAAAAACCCAGCCAGCCACAGAACTCAACCTCAATATCTTTTCCCCTAACGGTTGTTGCAGCAGCGCTCATTTTGCACCAGCCCTGGGTGAAAACAATTTTCACTGTCTCTTTAACGAAAACCTTGTTATGCAGGAAGTATGATAAACTTCTGCTTATTCATTTACCCACAATATTGTTCTACACTAGTGACTGGAATCCCAGTGGCTTAATGCTGATACTGTACGTCATGCATTGCCTACTGGAGAGTAATTATCTCGTTCTCACAGGAAGCCAAAGGCCCAAGATCCTTTGGTAATCAGCATTACAACACTCAGGAAAAAGTATCAAAACAGCCAACATAAAATCTAGTATGCTCAGGGGGCAAAGTTACCAAAAACATGCTCTGAAAGGCTGGAGAAGGGAGAAATCCAGAACCAGTTAATGCAAATATAAAATGAAATTAATCAAAGCAATTAAAATTTCTCTTTTAAGAAGGTGCTGACTGCCCTTAATACTCTCCATTAACTTCAAAGAGGATTTGAGGAATTCTCACAGAAGAATCTCTGTTTCCATGAGAAGCTTCTCCTATACCTTAAATCATCCATTTAAACAGCATTAAAGACAACTGAGCCAGTTGAAGCACAGCTCTGTAGCCATACACAAGGATTTCATCCCAGGCATACACCTCTTCTCACAGCACAGTCCTTTCCCTTAAGGAGAATGGAGAGGCAGAGTGCTGTAGTTTGCCAAGGATGGGAAGACTACCTAAACCATAAGATGGAATTAAGCAGATGGTCAATCACTCTAAATGAAAGCCAGTGAGGTAATTTTTGTAGCATTCATATGATCCCATGTCTCCACCTGCTATCTAGCCATACTACACACATACAGTTGTTTGCTCTCTTACTCAAAAAATGAGTAGCCTAAATATACTCCAATCCCTGTAAGCATCATCATATGCATTGCTTCTGCTTTCACTAAAACACAGTCTCTTAAGAAGACAAATAAAATATTTTCAGTTCTGAAAACACCAGTTACAGGCAGCTTCACCTCTGTTTCACAACTGAGAGGGTCTAAAGCACAGTGATTTATCACTGCATAGAGCCCCTTCAAATTTTGCTGTCCAACACTGAGGACCATGCTCCCACATCAGGGCTGGGCAGAAATATCCTAAAGAAGCACCAAAACAGAGCTGTTATCACACCTGGGACTTTCCAGAGCTCACAGAGCCGTGGTACTTCTCACAGAGAACATGGCACCCACAAGGGGAAAGTCAGCCCCACACAAAGGTGTCCTTCCCCTAATCTCTCCACACACACAGATACAAGGACAGAGCTGTGCTCCTCAGCAGTGTTTTCCCAAGACCAAGCACAGTTCAGCCATTTATCAGGAAATGGCCTGAGGTAAAACCACAGCCTGAGTCACTGGTTTCTCTTAAAACACAGGTTATTTTGACATTCAGGTATGTGAGCGTCAATCACTGTGAATCATTGTGGTTGATAAAGAAGCAGTGCAAGTGCTGCACGCTCTCATGGTGCAGCTGATCTTGCTTGCACCCACCCCCCAGAAGCTGCATCCTCACCCCCAGGTCTCTTCATGGGAAAGTCAAGTCAGAACAACATGCAAGGCCAGAAATGTGGATTCAGAGGTTTGAAAATACCAACAATGAGACAGATCCTCAGTGGATCACCACCAGGCATGAATACTACCCTTAAGCAGCATTCCCACCTCCATCCACCCACTTTGTCTCTGCCCATACAAATATTTGTGTGGCTGTGGCGTCAGGCAGATCAGGGAACTCATCCAGCTTTTGCCAGATTACTTTTGAGCTCCTTCAGCCCCATTTCTAACATGAAACAGAAAACAGTATGCTAACATAACTTAGGGCAGCATATCATACGGAAGGGGAGGCTGAGGACCTGAATACTTCAGTTGAATTATGGTATCAGACAGTCTAAAGCCACAGCATCTTGAGCAGCACTATGTCAAGTTCAGTTGAAAATGCCTTTATTTAAGAAAACAGTAACTCTTATTTTTATAGCTGTCATTTTTGAAAGGAGATTTGTATTTCCTGGCAAAGTCTGAAATCTATGAAACAAAGCAAGATAATGGACTTTCCTACCTCACTCTACAAAATTAATCCTGACTTAAGAAAGTTTGGCCAGAGAATCTACATATGTTAGCTTACAGATTTACAAGTTACAGTTTGAACTTCTGGCTGTTTGCTGTTGAATGTGTTCTGAAAAACTGTAAGAGATTCATAAACAAGAATGCAATTTATTACAACAAACAAAAACCCCACAAGGAAACATTTTTCTCTTCCCATTAGCCTTTAGCCCCCTAAGAAACATGCAACTTCTCTGCTGGGAAATCAGGTATGTTTTAACCTCAGTAAGAACTTGGTCTTTTTTCAGTTCCATAAAGATTTATTAATCAGACAGCTCTGAAACTTTGCACCAGAATAGGCACACACCAAAGCCTACTAAAAATCAGATCTTAGGGGAATCCAGTGCTCCCAAAACTGGAAGAACATGTGGGCTCCTGCATAAGTCTGGTTTTCTCCTGTGTTTCTGGGAAAAGTCAGCAGCAGCAAACTACTCAATAATGCAAAAATCTGCCCACTTGTTTCCATGGGAAATTCTAAAAGGGAAAGAATAAACATGACGTCCACTGTTAATATGAGGTTTGTATGCACTTACTCATATAATAATGCACTAAATCTTCAGCTGCATATTTACTAAAGAAAGCACCTAGCAAAGATGAATTCATAGAAATGGTTATTTGCATTAAAACATATTTAGACTGACAACTCCCACCAACACAACAACGGAGAATGATTTTCCCAATTAAATATTCCAGATGGTGGGGGGAAATGGGGCTATTCCAGACCCTCTCTTCTGCTGCTAGGTGCTTATTTCTCTCTTGGCTGCTCTTAAGAATGAGCCATGCTCCTGCTGTAGCGAAGGATGCTGAGCATGCTGTGTCACATGTAAGTCTTCCATACCCAAATAAGATTCAGATCTGCTAAATAACACATAGGAAGAACTGATTGGCCTCAAAACTTTGATGGGGGTGGAGACTATTCAGTTGATACTGAAGGGTAATGGACTCTGAAATTGCTGAAAACAATGGCTGATTTGAAATAAATCTCTGTTAGAAGACATCCATGGCTCCAGAGAACGTCCCTGCAACTACAGATATTTCAGATAAGGGCAATTAACATCTTTGCTCATTAACTACAGAACCTATGAGAAGACATTTATCAAGTTCAGCAATTAGCAGTACTATGCCATAATATGCACAGTACAATTTGTCTTTTTCTTGACATGGAAGAATTAACTGCCACGCTCACTTGTCATAATGACTTGAGAGAGCCAATGTTAACCTTGCTGAGATTAACCTGATAACAAAACAGACAAAAATACTAACAGCAAGGAGACACCCAACTCTGCTCCAAAACTACACAAAAGTATTTCTAAGCTTTCTTGGAACAACATTCTCATCTAATCCATCACACTTCCTGGTCTCCCAACCTGCCCATCATAACCATTCCCTCCCCACTCCTCGAGGTAAGTAGGTGGTTTTATGTGTTGGACCACAAGAAAACATTCCACCTGCTCTGTGTGGTGAAATGGGTGCTCAATCCAAGGATCCATGGGACCTCCCCACGGGGCAAATCTAAATTATTTCTGCTCGGAGCTGCATTGTCCCTAAGTATCTCCAAGTTGGGTATTGATGCTTGGCGGGGTTTTGGTTGGCTGGGTTTGAAATTTTTTGGTACATGGAAACAAATTAGGACACTGTGACTCAAATCTTCAGTGAGGTTCCATGTCAGTCAAAGTCCAGGGTGTATTAGTTCAGTAGTGATGATAGGAAAAAGAGAGAGGGGGTTTTCCAGCACAATTCTCTGTGTGTGGGTGACTGTGTGTATAAACATCCATGCATGTCTGGGTGTGTATAAATGTACATACACACCCGTCTTTCCTTACAGCCACACAGAGCAAAAAGACAGCAGAAATATATGCCACATTCTCTACACAAAAATACAGCAGCAACTGTCATATGCTCAGTGCAAAGTAGCTCAGGTTCAGCAACAAGATTTAATTGAGGAAGACCAGATCCTCCACAGAGCTGGTCATCCAAAATAAATCAGTGGAACTTCACTGATTTATACAAGCTGGGAATCTTTACTCAGAAATCCAACAGAAGTTCAACCAAATCTAGCTCAGCAGCAAAAATGTGCATAAATCTCTTTCTTTCCTCTAAATATTTAAGACAACCAAGATTGGAGGCTGTCGCATTAATTAACCTTACAAAACCGACAAAAATATAAGAGCTGCCAGTAAGAAACAGCTTACCCCACACTGTGAAGAAAAAAAAAACCCTTCCAATCTGCAGTGGGGCTGAAATATCAGTTCTGTGGAGCTTTAGCAAAGGGACAGGCCAAAACTGTCCATCAAAGAGCTGACAAGAAAAAACTGGTTTCAATATTAGAGCATATGAGCTTAAAATATGTAAAACCTGTGTGGCAGACACCAGCAGTGAGAAGAACTTCAAATTAATTCAGATCTGAAACAAGTTAAAAGCACAGAACAGAAGTTCATCATTAAAAAAAAGGGAAAATAAGGTCATGTAATGGAATATGTACCAGGACAGGGGAGTCAAATAAGAAGAAAAAATTTATCATTTAGCTGGAATTCATATAGATTTTTTTTTAAAACAAGGACGTTCTTCTATTTTACTGTCAAACCCAGGTGAAGGGGCACTTCTGAAGGTTCACTTATTTGAATTTCCGGGATTAAAATAAGACAATATCTTGGAAACTTTCCAATGAGGCCCATTATCAAGATGACCTTGTCTAAGCAGCGTGTAAGAAATCAACCCTTTCTCTCTGGCCAGCTTAACATGACAAAGATAATTCCTCCTGAGACTTCCAGTAGCACTGAATGTTAAATTGGTTGCCATGCTGGTGTCCAGAAAGCTCTAAGGTCAAGCCTATCTAAGAAACCTTGTCTCCTGCTTTCAGACCTCTGCTAATAAGGATGAGGACATGCAGCCAGGTGACCACAGCTTACCACTGAGATACTGGCCAAATCATTGCCAAGGGGCAGGAATTGGTCTCAGGCCAGGAATCAGGAGAGGAAAGGGAGGAGTTGTGCCTGACACAGCATGCCAGACACAGCAAGACTTCCCCAGACTCTGACCGGACTGCCCTGCCAGGTGGAGCATCTCTGCTTGGAGCAGCAACTCTCCAAGCATGCACTGAAGACTTCAACACCTCCCAAGGAATGCAAAGAACTCAAAGAGCAGAATAACTATCCCCCACTTTCCAAGTGAAAAGAAGAAAATCTCAGTTAAGGTTGTAGCTGAACCATACTCTTGATCATACCTGAGGGAACATGAGAGATGTGGGAGAAGAACTCAGACTTCCTGACTCCAGCCATGTGAATCAGCTTGAAAAACATCCTCCTCCTCCTCCTCCAAAACTGGGTCACCAATTCACAAGAATGACCACTCCTTAGCAGGGTTCATGTTCTCCATATTTTTGCATTTATCACTGCAGTCCATGAAACCCTCCTCTGGGAAGAAATACTCCCCAGCCTTGACAAGATGGGTATGTTATTTATCCAACTTCCTTGAAATTACTTCAGCAAAGAAGGGACACCACCAGCCAAAATACAGCAGGTACTCACAGGAGCAGCAGTAGGAGAACCAGGGACTTCTTGCAGAAAGACTATACACACACCCACTTCTGTAAGACAGTTGTTAGAGGAATATTAAAAAATCCCTAACTTTTGCCCAGAATATTATATACCTACCGAGTGCTAAACAGATCTTAGGTCACTATAGCAACAGTGATGTAACAGAAAACAAAATCACATCCTTGTTCAAGGCTGCTCTCTATTATCAATTCCCTTCCAACAAATCAGCTGTGTCACACTCCATGAAATGCATCAAGTGCTGCTAAATGAGAAAGGAGAGAAGGTTCCGTGTAAGGATTTCAGACCCAGCAGACACAATGTATGCTAGATTAAAATGCCACCCTTTAATGACTGCTTTAACCAGGGGCAGCCCAGAGAGCTGGGAATGAAAGGTCATCAGCTGGTTTCAAATACAAAGGTGGCACCTGGATCATCGCTCTGTTGCATAACTGGAAGCTGGTGTGTACTGTGAACAGGAGACCTCAGTGCAGCTGGGTTTTTCAGAACTAGTTTAGCAACTGGCAAGAGCACGTTCCTATTGCAGATCATCCTTGCACTTGCAGTGCTTTTTACTTCTGGTTTACAGATCCCCAAAGGCCTGCTGCTCGCTATCTCTGTTAGGTCAACAGAAGGTGAAGAAGGAAACCACATCTGTTATCAGTAGGGTCATATCTGCTGTGCAAGGATCTGCTCCTCCCATGGAAAATTTTAGGGTTCTACAAACCAAAAAGGCTGAAGGCAGCTGTGAGAGAAGCAACACATTCAGCTCTGTCACCTGGGAATATGAAGTTGAATCTGAAAGGCCATCCAAGTGTAAGTTACTGAATTTGTAAGAAGCTGAGCTATCCAGGATCTCAGGTTCCATTAGAAATACAGAATCTGAATCATGGACTCTGCAATATTGACAGTTCTCACCACCTCCTCAATGCTCATACCAGCTCATTTCTTACTACACTTTATTTACAAGAAATTAAATTGTTGCAAAATTAAACATTGCTTCTTGAAATGAAAAACAGAATTTAATGTATATTTTATTTATACTTCCTTCAACATTACTTATCATGCCCATACCTTCTACATGTAGAACAGTGAATCCCTTAGACACTGTAATAATCAAACAATTTCCATTAACAATTTTTTCCTTTTCTTTTTAATGCACCCTTGACCCTGCAGTTCCCAGGAAACAACATCCAATCTCAATTTGATGAACAAGTACAGAACAGGGAGTGCAGTAACCCAACTAAGATTCTGAATTCCCAATAGGGAATGCTCTAATCTCATTGTTTTTGGAGAAAATATGAGCAGGTCTTGAGTTCCCGGGAAAAATATTAACACAGCTCTGTGCTGTACATAGAGAAGAGAAAGGACATGCAGCAGAGCCTTCAAAAAAGCTATAGATATCCTGCTAATGACAGTCTCACTAAACTCACACTGTTATTAGGAAAAAAAAACAACAGGCACCTCCTAGGGATGAGTCAGAGCCATTTGGAATCACCTTCTGCTACAGGAGGAGGTGGGAAAATGTGCTTAAAGTGACAGTGCTTTGTCTGACTTGTCTTACCGTCTACAATAACCTGGGACAGGTCTAGTTAAAATTAAGTGAGATTCATCTCTCATGTCTGCAGCAGTGACTTCCCCCTGATTCTGTGTCTCTCAGCACTACAGAATGACACGAACACAAAGTGCCCTTTCCCCCCCTCCAGCAGGAACTCTCCTGCAGAGCCTGGAACCACCCGGTACCTCCTCCACTGCTGGTCTCCCTCATTGTTTAAGATCTGACTGGCTGTTTGTACTGGGAGGGAGTGCTGCAATTTAAATAGAGCTGACTGAGGTATGTGCAATACCTCTGAGGAAGGGAGACAGTGAGGGGATGGAGAAGGAGAGGGCAACTGCAGTGAGATATCAGAGTAAATATTGGAGAAAAGTGTCAGCTGACTGGGAAATGCATAATGGAGAGGACACAGAACGCCAGCTAGAACCTAAATTACCTTTTTAAGTTCTCTTACTATGCAAAAAGATAAAATGCAAAGGATACTATGCAAAGGAAAGAGACACTTTGGTTTAAGAAAAAAAGTAATTAAATATTTAGCTAAAATCACAAAGGCATTGTACTCAAGGAGAATGAAGTGGTATGAAACTGGCATACCCAACTAGCAAACTTTTTGTTTCAGTACAACATTTAATAGTCTAGCAAGTTACTTCTTCAAGAAAGGTGTCCTTATCATCATCTCCCCAGACACACTTTGAAAAGCAGAACAGAGAACAGCCCTACAATTAGGCACTTCGAAACTGGCAAACCCTTTCATCTGGGTGGCTCCCGAAAGGCTGGAGAAGAATTCCAAGGAATTGCAATAGTTCCCCCAGGGATCCCAGTGCACACAGCTTTGAAGAGATGCCACCCCTGTCTCACTAAGCCACCTTAGTCCTCCAACAGCAGTTGCTGTTCCAGCAGGATGATTCAGCCCTCAACAAGACACACTCACTTGTTTCCCCTGCATGCTCTGACACAGGGCCCACTCGTGGGCAAAGAAACAGACGGACCTGCCCTCCCTGCTGCTGCTTGAGAGACGAGAGAGACGAGCCAGGGGCTCCCACAGCACACCAGACCATCTAGATGCACCTCTGGGTGATGCAGTTTTGGAAAAACCCAGTTAATGACACAGCCAGCAGCTAGTGACGCACATCTGAAGGTGAAAAGAAATACAAGTGCTTCCCAGGCTGCAGGAAAAATCAGCTTTCTGGATTTCCTATGCCTGTCTACTTGGCCTTACTTATATTCCCAGACCATAAAGAAGCCACAATGCTGTTGGGAGGAATTGTGTAGCACACAATCAATCAACACAGAGATGGCTTATAAACTCGAGAGTTACACATTCAGTGAAAAAATACCATCCCAAAACAGCATCCAGATTAAGGTGACTTCCCCCTGCCCCCCCCTTCCAGTTTCAAATCAAAAAATCTGTTTTAAAAAAATCTATTTTAAAATAACTCCAGCCTTTAAGACAAGCTGAACTTTCAGGCTGTATCAGCACAATGGCTGCAAGTTTCACTCCCAACTTTGGCAACTATGCTTTGGTTTTCAAGCTCAGTTACATTGTCAAGTCTGTGCATAATTCTGCAGCAACATCCTTGTCTTCTATCAGGATTACTGTATTAATTTATTTACTATCTCTAAAGGAAATACCTTATTTCTATAAAACCTTCAATATTGCAAACACAAGTTTGTAAAACTGAGTTTTCCAGTCAGGGAAAAAAGTGCATTTGTTCACAGCTTTCACCTCAATTAACAGTTACTACTATTAGCCTAGAAAATTTCCACCAAGGAAATGTGAATGTCATTGTGAACTGCTTGCCCAAGTTAAACTTGCCACAGGTTTTCCAACAGAAAGCCAATACGACTGAAGTACATTAGCTTTTAATGATAAATCTGAATTCACTCCATCACAGTCTTACTTACAGCCACCAGTGAGTGTTATGATGTGGACTCTTAAACTCTGATGAAAACATGAGTTGCTTCCCCTTGGTCACATTTTGGTTTCAGCAGAATACAAAAGCTTCCAAATTAGATGTATGTTTGAACTCTACACCTGAACACACATCCTGCATTTTGCCCACTACTGCTTGCATCAGCTTTACTCAAAGCAGGAATGGAAAAGAGGGGTAAGCATTCCTGCCCTCCTCTATGTAATTAAAACCCACAAATGGCACCACGTCACTGTATGACACCACTGCTGCACAGCTCCCAGTCTTAACAGTGACCTAGGAATTGCCTTGGCTACATGTTCCTATAGCACTAACAGACTCCCATGGCACTATTAAGTTGAAAAATGTGGCTTACCAGCAAATCAGCCTGAGCAGAATGAGTATGAAGGGCTGAACATCAAGAATAACTAGCATCATTTTCCTACTTACATCTTTACAGATACCTTTTACAGAAGAATGCTTTATATAGAGATTTGTTTATAAATTTCCCCAGAGACAAAGAAACAGGTCGAATAAATATAAAGCCTCCTAAAATAAGGCACAGCATCCATGTTTAACCTCTGAAAAAGGCCCAAGTGCTCAGCAAGCTTCAACTAGATGTTATCAAGTCATTTTAGGGAAGTATTATTATTGGAAAGGAAATACAAAGCTTGCAAAATAAAGTAACCTCTGTCTTTATCCTGCATCCTGCAAAAAAAACCATTTTTTGCTTTCTGTTTCTGAAAAATATATAATTTTAAAATATAGATATTTGAATAACAAATCAGATTCTGTTCTTGTTTTCTTGCAACAAATTACCAGGTCTTACTGGAAATGAATAAAACAGAAACCAAAACCAAATTCAACACTGTAAACAGCATAGCAGATGACTTCAAAATACTCCAACATTTTCAAGATTTTGGATCCCTAAATTCAACTCAAAAGTTGAGCTGAGGAAAATGCCTCTCTGCTTCAGATTTAAGTTCAGAACCTTAACCTCAAATCTTGCTCTTTGGAAAGCAAA
>VWZV01005860.1:910905-967928 GCA_013397155.1 Irena cyanogastra | reverse complement strand
AAAAAAAAAAAAAAAAGTCAGATCCGAAGTAGCAGCGATAGAAAGTTTCAGTTTGACCCACATCCTAACACCTCCGCAGCCAATCCTAATAATTTTCTGCCAGCACCACTCTCGAAGCAGAGATCAAAGGCTTTACTGTACATTTGGAGCCATTCCTGTGATGCAAGGATTAAGCATGAAGGAGCATCTTATTTTCAAAGGTGTAACTGCCTGTGAGCGTATCTAGTGCATATCAGAGCATTACGAGCTCTGCCACAAACACCAGTGCCAGACAAACCACACCTCTGAAATTCTTGTCTTGTCTCCCATATTCTTTTTTATCTCATCTAAGCTCACTGTCTCTACATGCCCGCTGACAAGGAAGATATACCTAGTCATCAGGCTCCCTATTCTTTTATTTTTATTAATATTTTAATGAAATTTTTTCCATTTCTTTCCAGGACATTGTTCATTTGTGAGGTTGTGACACAGAGCTGCAAACACAATGCTCCAGTGTGATGCTGCGACCTCTGCAAGAGGCAGCAATGCAGCAGCAGTGCCTCAGTGGCACCAGATGCACTGTAGATGCCACTGAATTCTAACAGCACTTCTTAAAACATGACCCTCATGCCTAATCCTGGCAGTAAATCTAGCACTAGATTAAGTATATTATTGTCTCTAGAACTATTACATCCAGCTTTAAATATACAGCTGCAGATGCACACAGGAGTCAACATTGCAGAGAGAAAACTGTCTTCAGAATGGATACAAGTCCTGGTACTTTCAAGAACAAAGGCTTCATCATGAAGACTCTAATTGGTTATTTCAGAAGCTGCACTAGGTTTTACTCATGTGAAGAAAGGGAAACATAACTCTGTCCTTCAGTAACTAAGAGCACCTTGGGCAAGTCATTAGGAAAACTGTTGGCGCACTCAATTTGAAGCCCTGGTACTGCAGACAGATTTTGAGACAAGCAACCAGTGGCTGCAACAACCTTTATCACATGAGTAAGAACCGAGATTCAACCCCTAAACTTGTCATTTGTTCCCTCACACATTCATGAACAGAATGAAAAGCTTGTGAGCTGCAAATTACAAGTCAATGCCAAACTTGCTGGATGAGGTTTTGAAGACGTCAGACTAGACAATCACAATGTTTCTTCTCAGGCGTTAAAAACTACGGTCCCTGACTAATGCTGCACCCATTCAGTTTTCCTAGCAGGAAAAAATCATCTTAGAACAAAGAAGAATGGCAACTGTATTGTCCTTGCTGAGAATGAAGTAGCACAGGCTTGCAACACTGCCAGGATAAATAAACAGAGCTATTGACAAGGCACGTTATGAGAACTGTCCATCAACCTTACAAAAGCATAAATAGCCATGGCAGACCATTAAAATGTTGGATGAGAAGAGATGAAGATGACACTTTTGGTGCCAAAAAATGTTTAAGGCATATACACAGGTGCAAAAATTCATCCATTTCACTAGCTGCTGCAGGATGAACACAGCCCTTGATTCTACTGGTCCTCCTTCCAGCATTCAAACCTGCTCTGAGCATCTGCAGGTCACAGGTGCTGAAAGTCTAGGGAAAAAGAGAAAACCCATGGTGACCAAAGCTTTATGGAATTTACTTCTCTCCCTAATAATCCACATCACACAATTGGTCTCCACAACATCTAATTAAAATGCCTTCAAAATGACAGTTCTACAGGAATCTTGGATGCAAGTTACCAGACCATTCCCACAAATTACTCCAGCCCTATCAGACACAGATGATCAGCAGCTTCTCTGCCCTATAACTGAAATTTGGACTCCTTGAAATCTCAGTTATCGCATGAACCGTTTTAATCAATTAATGACATTCATTAATATGGACTGATATTATCTGATAGAGAGAAATGAGACAGAAATGAGACAGAAATTAGCAGCTGAACCATCAGCATTTCTTTAAGAAGGCTGAGACTGAACCAGGCTGAGGATGAGATGATTCAGATGATGCTCTATGACACTTTTGTCTTGATCTATAACCAAGTCCAATGCTTTCCACAAAGGAAAGCATCAAAGGTGTGAATTCAGACTACAGACAGAATCCAAGAGGTTAAAAGATGTCCCTCTGAGTTACATAAATACTAAAGTAAATGTAGTATGGCCATATGCAACTGCATTATGGAAAACAAAACATACATGAAACCAAAGAACTTTATAAATTGAGTCTTTGTTTCTCCAATTCCAATGAGCAACCAAATCAAGCCCACAAAAATCCAGCTCTCAGTGAATCAAACACTAAGACTCAAATCAGGTGTCCTGGTTTCTGTACTGTATTCCAGTCCTGGCATTTCAGCATGACATCAGAGCCAAACCCAGACAGTTCACTGCCCAGGAAACAGACATTCATGTGGCAAAATCTGCACTTCTGACGTAACTTGCTCATCTGGCCAGGCTCGTGCGCATCGTGCTAACACTCAGTGTCACCCAGGCACAGGTTCCTCTATGTTCATGTTTTGATTCTAACAGAAAAGGCTTTGACAATGCAGGATCTCTAAGTGTTGACATCAAGTTGGTTTTAGCAGAATTTAGAATGGGGATTACAGAACTGGCAGACAGCAGCAGCAGAAGTCACCTCTCCCAGTGTTAACAGGAGTCCTGCTCTCTCCCTAGAACCCAGATTCACTGGAGTGTGCCTGAGACAAAACTAACTCCATGCTAAAGTCGGTATTTATAAACTGTTAGAAATACCCTGCAGAAATACTACAGGCTTTTCTTAGAAGGTTTTTTGCATGGATTTTTTGTTTTGTTTGCCTTTTAGTATGAATTAGTGCTGTATAATCCACCAGGGATCCAAAGCTAACGGCAATCACAGCTGAGGGGACATAGTCACTCTGCTGCTCTCACCAAAGCTCCGCAGTTCTCAAAACACAAAACCTGACTATGTGAACCTGTCGGTTTTCACAAGTCTCTTCTTTCACCGCTGTTTATCTAAAACAATATTTAGAGATGAGTTTACCACCATCTATCAGAAATGGTAAAAGCAGAGGCTGAAAAAAGCACAAACTCCCCCAGTCAAATAAAAAAAACTGCTATGTTGTTCTTTTTCTTTCTAGCAAAATCTCCAGCAAACAGAACAGTAAATTTGCAAACCCAGTGAGACTGATCAGAAATTACATCTTCTCAGATGCTGGCAAGAGTTCATCAACATACAACAATATTTCTACTACGGGAAGAATGAAATCTAGGACAACTTTCTAAAGCCACCATTCAAATATAAGCCTTAAATTTCTGAACAGGGCAAGAACACTGAAAAACTGAAAGCACTGATCTGGCAAACATAATGGCAGGTCTTTTGTGCTCTCATCCTACAACACTGCACTTTATAATTTGTAACTCATTCACAGAAACCAAAGAGTAAAACCACCATATGGTGAGAAGAAGCAGAATTGAAAATGGTTTATTTCTCGGTGTTTTAATCCCCTTTTGTGAAAACAATGTGTTTCTATAACGCTAAATAACAAATTATGTGTCTGCAGGATCAGGCTCCTATTTCAATACTGAAAACAGAAAGCTCAAGTCTTCCTGCTCTACTCAAATTCTTTGTAAATTATTCTCAAAGAGCAAATGAGATTTCTCATTCCAGTTGTATTCCAACATGATCAAGACTTACTCCTTCCAGCTCAGAACCTGTAACACTCTTTCATTTTAGCAATTATTAGAAACTAGAGGATGCCAATATTTTATCTGGCAGTCAAGAAAGCCTTTGAAGTTTGATGTCTGCAATGTCAAAAGACAAGTAACGACAGAACCTGATTTGTGCAGATGAGAAACTATTTAAAAATCAGCATGGAAATTTCAGCAACACCCAGTCAGGATCTGGGCTCTCTGAATGCGTTCCAGCAAATGCTTCCGCTTCTATGCAGAATGTGCCTGTACACAAGGGTGTGAGTTAGAGATAGTGACCTTAAATACACACAAGGGGAGTTTAACATCCACTCTCTGCATGCTTAAAAAGAACAAGGAGAAAAGCACAGCATTCTTTTCAGATTTTGCTGTGCATTTCTGGACATCCTTTCCGAACACTCGCCCCTCAAGCCTGGGTTTGCTGTGCTTGGCAGTCTCTTTTGTGTCTTTTGCAACACTGCACACACACAAATTGCCTGTGGTTTCATGCTTTGCTTCCCATTTAAAACTAACACTTAAACAGTAGCTTTATTTTTGTTAAATAAAAGCTTTTTTTTTCTGAATTCTGACATCTATTTCTCCTTTTCAGCCTAAGGGAAATATTATTTTTTACAACTGACACAAATCATTCTTAGGAATAGTATCTCGTCTTTACCACTTTGATTCACTAACTTTCATTCATGTTATTCCTCAGCTTTTTGTGCTGTCACAAAAGCAGTGACAGCAGGCAGCATAATGTTAATTTTTGGACTGTAAGCTCTTACAACACATATATGTTGAAGACTCCAAACTATAAAGAAAAAAGCTTAGATAAGGAACACATAACCAAAAAAAGACCATATAACATAACCAAACACATAACAACACATAATCAAAAAATAACCACTTTTCCCCAGTTCTTATGTTGAATGTGATAAAAAAAGTCAGATAATTTCTATATATGGCTGCAATCCATCTCCTCCTGCAGGCAGGATCAGTTTCTTCATTATCCACTGGATATCAGACAAAGCCTGGACAACAGATGACGCCTATACGGTTGATGCTCTGGCTGGGGACAAGAGACCCTCTGTGTTTGGGGTGTTAACAGCAGCTGACTGTGCTCATTCAGCTTTTGACTTTCCCAGCAAGCCCAGGTGCCAGGGAACCAGTGCCCAGAGAAACTCCCGGAGAGGAGAGAGCTGTCACAGCCCAGCCTCACCACAGCCAGGGACTCCAGCCCAGAGAGACTCCCGGAGAGGAGAGAGCTGTCACAGCCCAGCCTCACCACAGCCAGGGACTCCAGCCCAGAGAGACTCCCGGAGAGGAGAGAGCTGTCACAGCCCAGCCTCACCACAGCCAGGGACTCCGGCCACCGCTCAGCCCTGCAGGCCAGCCCCCTCCGGGGAGAAATCCCGCACTTTTCACACACCCACCGACTCTCCACATTCCAGCAGTATCAGCTCCTTGGCCAACAAAGCAGCCAAGAGTGGAGGGAGACTGTATTTACTACTCTGTATCAGCGCCGCGATGCGCGACTCCTGAAGCCATTTGTCCGCAGTGACGCGCTCTGCCTTCCCCCTGAAGATTATGAAACCACTTTCAACCCCAGAGCTTCCTCCCTCACACGGCCTTCCAGAGCTGGACTCTGCCACAAGCACTCCCTAATTGCTTCAGCAGAAGCTCAAAGACGTCAGCAACTGGACTTTCTGCTCCTTATTCCCTGAGAAAGCAGAGAGCAATCTGCAGAGAGCAAGCCTTTGGCGCAGGTTTGGTGTTAGAAGGCCGGGTTTGGCGGGCCGTGCAGGGGAGATGAAGGCTGACCCCTGCTCCAAGCGGTGCTCCCCGACCGGGGCCCAGCAAGGGTGACCCCAGCCAAGCACCACGGCAGCAAACGAACTGAGTGCTTCTGGAATCTCACTGACATCTGCAGCTGAACTCGTCCCAGGGAGGCAGGCAGACCTTCCAAGCAATCAGAACTAAAAATCAGACCTGCTTTAATTGCACGACAAGGGAGAGGAATTCATCAGCTCCTCAGCTGACCAGCATGTTACTGCTCTTCTAGCAGCTTTGCCCCAGCTTCCAGAAATCTTTTCTGATGATTTTTACAGGCTGCTTTGACCTTTAAGGCTCTTGAAGGTTTCTACATTTCACGCATCTTCCTTTAGGCCGTGCCTTAGGCCTGGTAATGTATCACTGTCTACCTGCAGAATTTCTTGTTTAGCTCATTTTGAAGTATGTCATACTCAGAATCTGCCTTCTATCATCAAAGAGTTTCTTTTATTTTTGGCCAAAGGAAACCAAGTATGTCAAATACATTAAAAAAAAAAAAAAAATTTACCCAAACCCATTTGCTGTCACGGAGAACTAGCTGCTTCACTTCATTTTCTACAGAGTAGCGAAAAAGGCACAGCCTCAAACTTGAAGAATCTGTCAAACTAAAATCATCTCACACATAAGATGCCGTATCACAAAGCAGCACACAACAGCTGAGCTTATTTTCTCAAACTGCCTAAATTAACTTGGCAAAAGCAAGGACAGCACCACTCACAACGTGGTATGGTACAAGCTTACACTACGTGCCAGTTTTACAAAGCAACCATTCGGTGTGCGACTTCCACATCCTTGCAGGCCACAACCAAGCTTATGTTTCTCAACTAACATTGTCTCCTTACCAGCAAAGAGAGCCTAAAAAATCACAGAGGCTCCTGGGACGCTGTCACATCACAGCCAGGGTAGGAAAGTGCAGATACCACCACTATCCTGAACATAGGGCAACCAGCTCACACACACACCCTGCCCACCACTACTGCCAATATTCCTGCAGGCTGCTTATGCCAGCAAGCAGAACCCCTTGTTTTGACCAGTTTTAAGTTGAAACAATGTTAATAGTTAATTTAGCTCAATCAGTCCATAAATTGCACCGGTGTCAGCTTTTGATGAAGCACAGGAAACACCTTGGGATCACAGAAGATGCACATCCCAAGCACCAGCGTGCCCATCAATACTGACTGTGAGTGCTTCACACAGCAAGAGTATGCAGGATGTATCACTGTGAATTACATCAAGTGGACCAATTCAGGAGGAACATGCCCCCTAGGCCAGAGAACAGCATTCACACTCCTGCTCTTGATATGGAAGCTCTTGTTATGAACACAGCACTGGGGCTTTGCAAAGTGACAGCTGGTTATCAATGAACAGAAGGAAAGCAATGTCATTCTGCCTCAAAATCTCGTTGTCTATCCCACTTAATTTCTTTATTCTAAAATCTTGGAACACAGCAAATAGAAAGCTTTGCTTTCTATTTGTTTCTGTATGAAAAAGCCTGGTAAAAACCACTGCCAAGCACACCCATGCTCAGCATGGACGGCCATGAGCAAAGTCAGAACGAAGGCCAAAGGAAAAATTGGGTCAGGAGTGTTGGAGCACCTCTGACCTCACAGGCTGTCCCCAGGGAGCAAGGGATGGGATGTGTAGGAGTGGGAGTCTGTATTGTTGATACTCCAGCTCTGTAGATAAACAGAAACATCTGATTCTGGAAGCAGACAGGCAAACATCAGGGCTAAAATAGATACATTTCAGAGCAATGTGCAACTGCCACTGATCTCTATCAGAAAGCTACCTTTTGATTTCAATTTCAGAGAAAAGATTAGCTTACACGTTGCAAAACAGTAAAAAACACCCTCTATTTACACAGGCAAAGCCTTGGCTAACCATATGTGGGATTATTCACCTACGTCACAGATCTGTATGTCAGCAAAGCCACTGTTTCACCAATCAATTTCAGGAAAAAAAAGGCCAAAACGCAACATGACTGCTCTCTGTTTCCCTACTATCCTACTGCCAGCCCTAGAGAAAATGGGAGGCGTCACAGGCATCAAAGGAAATATAAAACCCAACATAAAACACAAACCTAACTTACATGCAACGGCAATCTCCAGAACTACAAATTATAACAAAATCTGAATGTCTTAGAAGGAAATTACATGCAACATCCATTCAGTTAAGAAAAGAAATGCAAAACAAATCTTCTAGAAGAAGATGGGTATGCAGTTACACAGCGTGCAGAGCAAGGGCAGGCAAGTAGTCAGCAATGCTGAGCACAAAAGGTAAGGACTACTTAGCCCACTGAGACTCAGCAACCCTTGCTTCCCCTTGGGGTTCAATCACTGTCAGGCTGGATATTTGCTTTGTTTCTCTGTGTCCCAGGTTCCCCATCTCCTCATATGAAGGAATTTTCCTTGCAAGGCACTTGGAGATCCATAGATGAAAGGCACAGTAGCAGAACTAGGTCAGACAATGCTGATGTACACAATTAACTCCGCAATTTACATGGCTGGAAAGTGTAATTAAAACTCTACATCACTTTTCTCAAAGGTTCAAAATAAGACAGGGTGAGTTTGATTCCAAAATATAAGACATACATTTGCACTTTGGTTTATAGAACTGTATAACAGCTTTTTAAAGTAAATGCTGCATTTTAGAAGAAAGGAGAGGACAAATCCAGGGATTAGCTAGAAGCCACGTCATTTCCTATGATGTATCTATTACTTTACCAAAACCTTTTACAAAAAAAACCACCACACACCAACATGAACTTCCTGTACTCTGACCACTGAATGAGCAAGCACAGTTACACTTCAAGAGATCCTCTGAGTAGCTGTACTATTGCACAAGCCACTGCACACAGCACCCAAAACATAAATCCCAGGCTGTTGGTTTCTTCCAGTGCTACCTTGCTGTACAGCTAAAAATATGGTTGCACATACCAGTCAGACCGGGCCAAATGCTTTCTCTTCAAAGACATACACAATCTATCTTACAGTGGCATGTAGTATAATGCAACATATACATCATCTTCTTTTCTCTCCTTATAGAACCAAATCCCACAGGTTTCCTTGATTTCAATTACTAGTAGACACAGCACAAAAACCACCATCACAGTTGGCAGCAGCTGGCACCTTTTCAAAGGGCATCTGTGGAGAAACCCAGAAATGACTGGCACGGGACCTCTTAGAGGTGGTCTCACCACAAGGGCAGAGCACTGCAAGGAAACCTTTTTTCCAGCCCTGTGCCCTCGCTGCACGCCGATGACCTCACTCGCAAGGCTGCCTGTGGAGCACCTCTGCCAGCCCGAACTCCAGCCGGAGGAACATACCAGCCACTCATAACCAAAATTATCAGGCTCCATCTCCAACACAGCCGCCAACACCGCCTTTGAAGTGGAAACTGAAGCCCAGGGCTTTCTGACTGTGTGATGAGGGTGCGGATAAACAGAGGCAGCCTTGGTTTCCTGGAAGAGGGGAGAGGAATGAGGGAAGCGATGCATAGCTGGGGAGGTTTGATGTTTGATTCAGCTCAGCTGAGGTCTCCCCTTCTTGCATACCTTTGTACACAGGGAGCTGGTGTGTTTACTGAGGGCTCTAGTTGCTCCTTGGAGGTACAACAGGGACTGGCAGCTCCTGTTCAGGAAGTGGCCAAGAAATGTGGCCGCTCACAGAGGCAAATGTTCCTTCACCCACGCTTCTGCAGAAGAGATGGTCTCCCCATCTGCTGCTCCTCCCCAGTTCCCCGATTCCAGAAGGACAGGACACAACAAATGGAGCAGAAACTGATGTTACTATCCTTTTGTAAAGCTGGTTGTAGTACTTGAGGCATAGTACAAACTGTGTTTCTAGACAACAATTTAAAACACAGAGAAGGTAAGTAAATCTCAGTGAATCCTCTCAGAAATTATTAATTCCAGTAGGTTGGATTTACTGGGTGAAACACACACACCAAACTATGAAGCAACACCCAACCGGAGCTATTTTATCACGTCTGTTACACAGAGAAAACATAGATAAGGGACATTTTACAGACTGGCAATGTTATGAAAATGTAGGAAAAGGACACAGGTAATTGCATCATGTTTCCTTCTACCCAAAGGGTTAATGCTAGTCTGGATGACCTCCAATTGCATCAAGATGATATACTCAAAATGAAAAGGCAAACTCTCTCTTGGAGCTCTAAATGTTAAGGGTGTTTTTTTCCTCCTCTATCTCAAATGTGTCAGCTGTTACTGGAATTTATTGGTTAAATAGCCACAGAGACCATTTAAGTAAGAAGCAGCAACATAACCACAAGGGAATTTATTTTACGATTTGCAACGAGGTGCAAATCCTGCCAACCACTTTAAACAATCAAATCAAACCTAATTTCCCCTCCCTGGAAGGACAAAGAGTATATAAATCTAGAAGAAACTGAAAAGGCCTGTTTTGCTTCTGATCCACATAAATGTTCCTGATAGCAACTCTAATGGGTTATGGTATCATCCCCACTTTTTTTTTCAGGAAAACTAAGGCATGACACAAATCATCTCTTCTTACAGAGCAAATCATTAACAAGGTTAAAAAAATGGCTTGCCCACAGGTCCCCAAGGTGCCACAAGAGTTCTTCCCAAAATGTTTTGTCCCCAAGAGCCCAGATGTCCAGTGCCATTTGGGACACAACAGGATACAGTGGCCTTTGCAGAAGGCTCAGGTCTGCTAGAAGTTGCTGCATCTGTCTGTGTATGCCCTAGATATCTCTATGTATATAACTGGTCCCTCACTCTTACCCACTGGTAACTGAATCACATCCTTTGTAATGGCTGTTCCACAAAAAGTTTTGCAACTGAGTAAGACTGCACACCACTCTTTTTTGCTCCCTATTTCAAAGAGCATTAAAGTAAAATGAAAATGACAGAACAAGGTTTTCCCCAAATGGCTGACACTGGGGAAATGAAAAACAACCTGTATGAGAGGCAATCATATATACCAGCTCCACATGCCATCACTGAAATCTTCCTTTTGTGTGTTTGGCATCTGTCAGAGAATAAAATGGGGAAAATAAAAAAGCTCAGTCTTTAAAGGACAGAGCACTCTCCCAAGACTGTTTATGGCCTGCCTCTTGTTAAAATGTTTATTTGAATTTATATATTTAGATGGGTTGTAAATGCAAAGGCTCCCTTCCTCATGCCAGTCTTTCATGGAGACCGCTGGTTACATCTGCTAGTATTTATATGAGAAAGAACAACAAAAAATTTGCAGCTCTTGCAAACAAGGATAACCCACACATTATCATGTGTGCAACTGTGGTGCACTTCCACATTCCTTGTGGAGGAGATGAAAGGGCACCAGGCTGCCGAAAGCACCACACAAGACCAGCTACTCTGAGGAGCTCCAACATCAAGAAGTCTCTGCTGTCCCAGTGGCTTTCCTAAGTGCTGGAGCCTGTGGTGCAGCCCACTGTGGCTTGGTCCCAGGAGCTAGCAGGCAATAAAAGTGGTACTCTGCTTCACACACAGCCAAACCAGGGGTCTCTCTTCATGTCTCCTTGTTGACTCAGGCCAAGGCAAGGGATACATTGATCTGCTGCCGTTTATAGCAGCAACTGGATGACCTGGATGGGATCAGGAGGGGTATCAGGGAAGGCTGCAGGAATCTGTGGTCACACCATGATTCATAACTTAAGAAAGCTACCTGATGTCCTGAACACTGATTTCAATTTGAGGAAAAAGACGTATCACTAAAAGGCTTCTTCCATTCAAGGAAATCTTCACAGCAGAGCCTACACCCAGAACTACTGTCTCTGCCAGACCTTTACTGCTGTACCAAAAAGGTAAGTGTGGAGGCCAAAACTACAAAACTGGGAAGCACCAGCATGTGAGCCTATAGCTGCAGTGAGGAACCAGCTGACCATCCCCACATATGTCTGAATTAGCACGTTTAGTGGTGAACACAACAAAGATGGGCACTTCCCTTTTGTGCAATTCTGATCTACAAATATCTGTCACCGATAAGGTTATCCCAAAGAAATCCTTTTATCTGAGAAAGGAGAAAAAAAAAATCTCAGACAGACACATTTTCTCCTTCAGCTGAGCCAGAAAGAAAAAGGTGAGCCCATATACAGAAGTGAAAAGCAGAACTCCTGCACCAAGGCTGGTTGCTGAGGAACAGTGGAATCACTCATAAAGTGGCTGTTCCAACAAAGGGGCTCCAAAGCGTGGTCACTGTGTATTTACACAGTTGCTTTATCTGCTGTAGCTAACACGGCATGTTTGCTTCTGTTTTTAAAAGAACGAAGTACCTGCAGAGAGGAGCAGCAGAGAGAAGATAAATTAAACAAATAAATAGAAACCTAAAGAGAAGACTCTCCAAGAAGGAGTCTTTCACTGACATAAACAGGCACTGCAGCGTGCATTGAACTGAGATGGGCAGGTGAGCCGTCAAATCCCACTGATCTCCTAATAAAAGACCAATTCTCCCAGCAAAAACACAGGCCTGAGACACGGGTGACACACTTTTCCATCTAGCTCTACATTTTTGGGATGCTTGCATTATGAATCGCTGCTGTCCCAAGAGGTCAGCGCCAAGATGAGAGAAACGATCGGAAGGTCAGCACTGCCAGTGAGCAAACAAAGGCAGAGAGACACGGAGCAGGAGGCAGGGACACATCCCAGGGCTCCCACGCATGCACAGCTGCTGCCTCTAACAAAAATCGATTGCTGTGGGATTGGAAACGGCCACGTGCCTGCTCTGAGGGCCAGGCAGTAAATGCACAGCATGGGTGTTGCTTCCTGCCCAACCCGTGGTAAAAGTTGTTGATTGAAGATTAGTGTTGTTGTCCTTGCTGTCAGTCTCTAGCAAAATGTTTACTAACTTCTGTGCAAAAGATAAACGAGTTCAAATTCTGTGTGTCAAAAATCCCTGTAAGAACAGCAAGATGTTGACAAAGAACACTCAAATGAGCAAAAAGTGTGACAGATGAGACATTTCAGGATATCAGATTTCTAAGGCCTGCAATTTACCAAAACGTCATCACAACTCCTAAATCAACTTTGGTTAGGAAATCTTTCAGCCTGTAAAAGAAGAAAAGGGGGATAAAAGGGAATTAGAGAAGAATAAGGAAGCTACCTTATGGTAACAGTAAGTTAAACTGAGTACCTTGTTCATTCAGTCTTGTAAAACAAAGACTAAAGAGTCAAAAAGAAAGCAAAAGACTCATTTGCACTTAATGCATAGAACCATGTTCCACTCAGATCTATCAAACACTTGAGATATGACCAAGTTTCTCACAGTCAGACATTTCTGGAATTTCCCACTACTTCTTAGGAGACATTCATGCTCATTTCAGTCAACAGGACCCAGCCATGTAGGATACAGACTCCTGAAATCCCTGTCACAGTGGCTCCTCTGAAAACAACTCCCAAGTATCTTAACCCAGTGATCCAGCACTGGAGTCACCCAACCAGCCTGCCACTTCCAGTGCTTATCTTCCAGAGTATCAGTTTCCCCTCAATTAATCCAGGCCATTAAAACTTAACTGTTAAAAGAGCTATTCATTAAAGTTTTGTCACATCCTTGGATGAAAATGCCCAAAACAGATGTGAAGAGTTACAAGATCTGCGTTCACAACCAAACCAAAAATGAACATAAACAATTATGGTACATTGCACACAGCATGGGAGATCCCCCCTCCTTCCATCTCCCTTCATGCTCCAGTGCTCTCTTTTCAGAGGATGGCAGCTGTTAGAAAAACAATGAGGGAATAGAGCATAACGAGAATATTTACATCAAGAATATAAGATTAGACCTCAGCAAGCAATTTTCTCTCCTATTTACACAGGCCAAGTACTCATGCATATATATATATACTCATATATATATATATATGCACAAATATATGTACACAAAGGATTCTGAAATAAGAAAGGATCTTATTCATTATTTGCATCCTTGCAATCATAAAAGCACAAATTACTCTTAGTCAAATATTGTTAGAAATTACTAGATGTTCAAGTTCCACACCAAACAGTAAAATGATTACAGCCTCCACCCAACTCCTGTACTGGTAAAGCACGTCATAATAAAGGCCACACACCCCAGGTGTTTGGGAAACAGTGAGTAATTCTTCCTCAATTTTTTTCTACTATACTTCATCCAGAGGCAATGTTCAGAACTGGATAAAAGTTAGTGGAAACGGTACAAGTATGGACATTCTTTTGAATCAGAAGCATACAAAGTGTAATTTACAAAACTCACCACTGGAGAGTTACATGAAAATAAGCTATTAAATAAATCTAATTTTGTCCTGACATGTCATGACAATTTGTTGTACTTCGAAGAACTCAATTTCATATGCCCCCAACTTTCATGAAGTATTTTTTCTCCCACAGCAAATATCCTTTACCATTACATTTACTGGAAAACATGCCTATTTCTAAAACACTAACACTTTCTTTTAATGACCAACAGAAGTTAAAATCCCCGAATTTCCAGATAAACTTGAGCCAATTACATCTTTGGCAACTGTAGAGAACACCATGCATTTCTGTTCATGCCCTTCAATCTTCCCTACCCCTTGCTTGGGGCTTTGCAGATTATTCACACCAGCATTTGCTGGAGTCAAACACAATCCACACACCAGAACAGAGGTACCAGTAACTTGCTTATGTATCAGCTTTGTGCCAATCCAAGAACCTCCCCTAGACATGGGCACACAGGGCAATGACCAAATTCATCTCCATCTGCCCTGAACTGGTTCATGGGGTGTGACATGGAGTGAGCAGAGCAGGAGGAGGGGACTGGACTGGAGCAATGCAGTATTTGATGCAGTATTTTGAGCATGGCTGACTGAGGAATTGAACAGACCCAGGACAGGAGTTTGCTGGGAGATCTATTACGCAGGTTGTGACCTTCATCAGCTTGGACTTTTATCAAAAACCATTTTATGAGAATGTCAGAATGCCACACCACATTGTAGCATTCACATCAAGTCTGTTCTCTTTACCGCTCTCACCCTCTCAAAAACTGAAACTTCAGACAGTGCTGAAAAGATGATGAATACATCTATAATCCAGCACACACTGGAATACAGAAAACAAATTTTTTGTTCCTATTTCCAGGAATAGGTTCCCAGAGCTCCCAGAAGACAGAATCACAGAATCATTTAGGTTGGCAAAGACCTCCAAGATCATTGAGTAAACCCATTAACCCAGCACTGCCAATGCCACCACTAAGTGATGTCATCAGGTGCCACATCAACACATCATTTAAATCCCTCCAGGAATGATGGCTCCACCATTTCCCTGGGCAGTCTCTTCCAGTGCTTGACAACTCTTCAAGTCAGAAAAATCTTTCCTAATTTCAAACTCAAACCTCCCCTGGCACAACTAGAGACCATTTTCTCCTGTCCCATCACTTGTTAACTGGGACATTGACCACCACCTGTCCAGCTTACTGAGGGTGTACTTGACTCCCCCAACCAGATGATGGATAAAAATACTGAAGAGACCTGGCCCAAATACCGAGCCTTGCAGAACACCACTAGTGACCAGCCCCAAGTGGATTTAGCTTCATTCACCTGCTGTCCTGTGCATGCTGGATGATGGCACTCGGGATGGGCTGTTCCATGAGCTTCCCTGGCACTGAGGTCAGGCCAACAGGCCTGTAGTTCCCTTAATCCTCTTTGTGGCCATTCTTGGGTGGCACAATCAGACATGAACACTACTGTGTGAAAAAAGCCCAAAAGTTTGCTTGTATGCCTAGATCAGGTTAAAGATACAGCAAAGTACTCGCTGCCCAAGCACATTTTACTGTGTGCTAGGCAATGGGTGGCCCTTCAGAAGCAGATTTGTCTATCTGCAGTAATTAACAGCTCTTCTGTGCTCCTCTGGTTTTCCACTCATCAGAGAGCCCTACCCAGCGAGGCAGCAGTTCCTGGCAACCAGTGCTGGCACTGAAAGCAAGTAATACAGATGCCAATTTCTCAGCTCAGTGAAAGACGGTGAGAGAGCCAGATAAATTGAGCTGTCTTTCTCTGGATGTTCCCCTGCAAGGTCTCTTACCACCACAGGTCTGCTGCCACCAGGCAAACCATTTCACCTCAGCAGAGTGCTTCTGTAAAATAAATAAAAGCACTTCTCTGTGGAATAAACTCTATAATATTGCCTCATCACAGACACTCAGCCAGGGAGAGATCCACCACACATTCCCTTACCACATGACTACAGATATTTATACTGGCTAATGGAGAATATTTGGGGCCTAAACTCTGTAAATATCTGTCGATTCTTCCCAAATGGCTCAGAACAAAAAAAAAAAAAAAAAAAAAAAAAAAAAAATCTCCCTTCTCAACATGCTTTTACTTGCCAACCATTTACCTATTTACAGTAAAAACCCCTGTGTGGTACATGGCACCAGGCTTGGAAAGGCAATGCAGCATCCATGTTAGCAAGGCAGTGAGCTCAAATATGGTATTATTTGTGTCAGACTCACATATTAGTGAAACTTTACTAATCTCAGTGTAGGTACTCTCACTGGAGTTTGCAACAATTAGCAATTAGTTTCCAAAGAATGGTGGGAAGCAACTCCTCCCGAGGAAATCGGTTATCACAGCTCCAGAAACTGCAAGTGCATTTCTCTTTTGCAAAGTAGAGCTGGTCAGCAGTGTCTGGCAATAACCTTGTCAGGAAAAACGCAGATTGAAAAAAAAAAAAATTTACCTTTTTATCTAAAATGTTAATAAACATGCCAGGTGGTCCTGGGCATTGTGTAGTGTATTTTAGGGTGAGTCTACAACTGTCATTACGACTTGTAGCTACAGAGGCTGTCAGAATCTGCCTTCTTCCACTCTAGCCAAGAGAAAAATCCTTACTCTGACATGAGCTCAGGGATATGCTCCCTGGGATGCAAGGTCACAGACCCACCTTTACATTTTACTTTCATAACTCAAGGCTTGACAGAACAGCAACCCTGAAAGCAGATCTGACATCAACAAGTTAATCTTCTCTAATTGCAGTGTTGCCTTCAAAATTTAATATATTACCTGATGAAGGGGAAAAAAAAAAAAAAACAAAACCAAGAAGCCTTCTCACACGCACACAGATTGCACCACACCTTTCCCAGCAGCTGGGAGGAGATGAGCATTTTAATGTACCTGGCGTTTCAGCATGCAATTGAAGAGTCCTGTCTTTCTGGAGCAGACTGGTAGGTGGTTTGGCAGTTCCACATCTTTCCTTGCTATTTGAGGACCAATGGAGAAGTGACAGAGCAAGGAGCAGAAACCTCCTGTTCCAGTTTCCAGTCATCCTTGGTTAAACTTTTTTCCTTTTTTTTTTTTTTTTTAAGAAGAGAATTCAAGCAAAGCTTTAGTTCTAAAAATTCCCAATAATAAACTGTAGTTATCAAAGGACTCGAGTTAATCTATAATCTTTACAAGAACAGTGTGGAAAGAACATGCACCTATAACGAAGTTCATACAGATGAATTTGTCCTAAAGCAGCCAGAACTGGATGAACATGAGGTAACCAAAGCCCCTATCCCTGCCAAAAAGCTTAGCACTGAGATTCACTGGGCTATCAGATCAGGTTTATTTTTAAAGAGAATTTGGTGCTTGGAAAATGAATGTAGTACGGTCCTTTCCTATAGCTTATGTGAGCCAGCACAACATAAAATAAACCTCTGGCCGAGAAGCCAACTTTGAAGTTCTTTATTTAACCTACAGTCAGTGAAAATGGCCTGCTTCTCTTGGGCAAAGTTGTGACCTAACCCATTTCTGCTTTACCACTGCCCCCTCAGCTGGGCTACTTCAACCATGTGCAGGTCTGGAAGGTAAAGGTGATTAGGGAACTGATCCAGGCCAAAAATAATCCTCCCCCCTCCTCGTTTTTTCCAGCACTGACGAATTTCTTGACCTCTCTCACCAGGCTGCCTGTAAACAGCTGGACCACCCAAGCAAAGGATGGTGTGGGGGTGGGAATGACAGGACAGGAGGTCTGAGGAGCTCCAGCCAGCTCTTACACAGACACAACTCTCCAGCTGACAGCCTCTGTCAGTGCAGCAATGGCCTTTTCCACCAGCTCAGAAATACCTTGAAACACACGTTTTCTTTCCTAAAATTTGATTTAGCATTGGCAGTGTGCTCCTCTGCACAGCTGTGAAGAGCTTTGCTTAGGTAGATGATGTAAAGGAAGCTAAAGCTGAAATCAGAGTACAGAATCACAGAACCATTTAGGTTGGAAAAGACCTCTAAGATCACAGAGTCCAACCATAAACCTCCATACACAATGTGGAAAAGCACTTTGTTTTCCTCTATGGTCAGGCCTGGCTGGGAAACAATTTCAAGCAGCAGTGACCAGTTTCAGTGTTTTGTCCTTTCCAAACCAGAAACAGCTGAGAACACAAGGACCTGTGTTACTCAAGTGATAAAAGATGAGTAAACTCTATTGAAATATTGTTGGGTTAGTCAACCCAGTTCAAACCTGGAGCAGTGTGGATGTCAGAGCCTGCTTAAAACTGCTGTTGGAGCAGCTTATTGCAAAACTAAAAATTCCAGAGGAATGTAAGCCCACTTTTTAGAGACAGCATTGCTCCGGCTGCCACCAGTCAGGAACCTGTGTACAAAGCAGACACAGTATCTGGTATTTCACAAAAGCCATTTAGACACTGTTTCAAGTGTAGCCAAGGGAGCTCCTATTGCTGATGCTTATCTCTGTCCAAACCAAAAACACAGTGTTAAATTTAACTGTTGTTCAAAAGCACATTTTAACATCCCAACAGGAAACTGAATAGTTTTGAAACGCTTGTCTTACTTGTCTCTCTTAACAGAGAGCAGTTCTCAGCCCCTAGCAGCACAAGTAACATCTCCACAAGCTGCTCAAGGTTCCCACAGACACACATACATGCTGCTCTGTTCACAACCACCCAGCCAAACTTAAAGAGTGTGAAAGCAAAGCACATCCAGCAATTGTTTCCATTCAAAATGCCTTTTGTGATCCAAATTTGGGGGTGGTGAACATGGAGGAGATGAGGTTTCCAAATAAGGATGTCAAAATAGAGGCCAAATTTGAGAAACATCATGCATTCTGCAGTGTTCTTCATCAGCATCTCCCAAGGGCTCCACTCCATCAAAAAAATGGGTGTTTGTGGGAGAATAATTTCAGCTTTTGGCCAAGAAGATCACCAGCTTTAGCACACTACAACCACAAGCTAGGACACTTTATCAGTTGTTCTGTATTAGCACATTTAGTTTCAAAAGCCTCTGCACTTGTGTATTTGTATGAAGTCTTTGCATTATTTAACAGAGAACCCTGAATGCACACATGCAACTATTGCCTGCCGACCTACAATGAACCTGTAGACATGTTGATTTTATCTGTTTAACAGATTAGGTTTGCACTGACAGACGGACAATGCTACTGTTAGATTAATTAAAAATTAATACCATTAATGTTAGATGAGCATGAAACAAATTACCTTTCAAATTACCTTACCTAACATACTTCTAAATAGGGGGAAAAAGAAAGCAGTTTGAAGTTTGAAGATAATAGCTACTAGTGCCTTTAAATATATTTACCTGCCACTTTTCCTTTTTCTTCTGTTTTTCCTCTGGCAATGCTTTTACTAGACCAGACTCTTATATTATCTATTTTATTTGTGTTAACTAACTGCTAGTATACTTAAATTTATAGAACATAATGGCAAGCCAAATCATTTCAAATGTCCCTTTCATGGAATATAAGGTACTGGTCAAGATTTACAGAACTATTAAAAATCCATCAAATCACTCCATTTTCTACCATTAGCTTTTTGTTAGCAAGAAGTCAAATGAGTATTTCCTTCAGTTTCTGCTAACTGGCATTTTTACAAAGCCCATGGATCAGTTCTCATTTTCATTCTCCTTACATTTCTGAGGCAGAAGATTCAGGCTTTTGGGTAACATACAGCTGGTAAATTTTTCTGACATCACTACCCACACAATTTTGTGAGGGCGCCCATTGAACCATTGTTTGAAATCAAGTCTTCAAAATTACTAACCAGGGTAAAAATTCTGCAGTGCCAAGAAGTCAAGCTGAGCTACTCATTTCTTAGTACCCACAATTCAATTAGCTGCAAATACCACAGCAGCGGCAAATCAGAGTTTCAATTTCTGCTGGCACGTAACTCTATAAATTCAGTTGAAGGAACAGATTTAAAACAAGCAACCTCTCCACAGCATAAATCAGATTTTGATACTTAGAAGTATCTTCTCAAAATAAAGATATACAGGATGAGGGAGAGATTAGGAGTATTTTTAAGATCTGTTATTTTAAATCTGAACTATGAGATCAATTCCTACTGCAATTATCAGTTTTGCGTTTTTACATCCAACAATAAAAGATGAAATATGTGGTAATAAAAGAAAATTCTGTCTCCACAATAGCCAAATATCAGAAATCTGATATCCACTGCAAGCCTACAATGTAAAGAAACTAAAGAATAAAACATTCCGGTGGTCATGCTGGGTAAATGAACCCAAAGCAATGAGGACCTGAGTTTTTAAAAAGGATGTGCTTGACTTCAGTGGCAGCACTTAGAGGCATAAACCTCAGACATGTATATAAAGGGCTGTCAGAGGGCACACATTTGCACACATTTTACTGTTTATGATGATCAAGATAAACTGGCAATGGATGCAGAGTTCTGTGTATTTTAACCCCAGCTGTAAAATTAACTCAAATGTCGTGTTTTGAGTTCAAGATGGTAAAAGACCTTGCAGCCCACAAGCTGAAGGGTAGGTTACTGGAAGGTAGAGAGCAAGCAGAATATGGCTAACTGCATGGAGTGTGGCAGTTCTGATACCCTCATACAATTTTATGTGTCAGGATGTTCAAAGAAATTTAAAGGAACTTCTGCAATCAATTTTCATGGCAAGCACAAGTGACAGGCTGCCACAGTTTGGCATCACTTGAACATCTACAACACAATCAGTTTTTTATAGGTCCATGTATAATTCTAGTATTCTGTGGTTCTGATCAAAATGGGTCAATTTCAGCACATTACTCAGCACAGCATTAAATTAAAATTAGTGACAGGTTTTTTAAACTGCATTTTCAGGTACTTCTTTTGCCCCATGGTTGTATAAACTCATCCACATTTCTTCTCTGTGGGCAAGAAATGGGGAGGAAATGGAAGAGCTCTCAACTCTGTTTCTACTGCTTTTCTTTCACTTTCTCTGCCTTGCACTTCTACATCCCCACCTTTGAGACAGGGCACCAGAGCATTAGCAGCTCCTGGCCCAAATGTTCACCCACGCAGTTCAAAGCAAGATCTTGGTACCCCGTCCATGGGACAAGCTCTGCTGGTAACACTGGGCATAGAGGGCATCTGAAACACTTGTCACACTTGTCACATGGGTGCTTCCTCTGGTCTCCTCAGCTGCTGAACTACTGATTAACTTTGCTGCGTTCGACCTGTGCCACATTTTGACAAAGTAAGAGAGAAGCTGTTAAACAATCAGTTCTGACAACAGGCGCCCGGCGTCCCTGTGGAACACAGACTAACAAAGCCTGTTTGCACTCTGGCTGTCACAAGAGAATTTAGACTGGTGACTTGTTTCAAAGGTGAAGTTGTCTCAAAATGAGCAGGTGAAAGGTGTCACGATGAGGTCACCACCCTATTTCACCACAGGACAGCCCCCACCTACAGAAAATCCAGCTGACATCCTCAGTCCCATCTGGACTCAGTCTTGCATCCCAGAAGTGATATTTGAACCTCCATCACCAGTTTGTTCTTTGGCCTCTGATCTAAGTCCTCCAAGAATACTGATAATTGCTGTGGAACCTTGATTATCTGATGCTCTGTTTGAATTTTTAGATGGCACAAATACTTGGGGACACATTCACCAAGGGACAGAGGTGATACAAGTGTGCAGTATTTAACTTCCAGGCACACAGCTCCCCATGAAATACACCCAGCACCAGGCCAGGACATTGCCACCTGGTCACAGCACAGTCACCTCTCACCAAAAGGTGCTCATGAGAAGAAGAGGTATTTCCAGAGAGAAGAACCTGCACCAGATGCAACCTGAGCTACAAAGATGTGAGAACATACTGGGGTTTTTTTCCTATTATATCAATTCATTCACTTGATTTTTTAATGTGTTCCTGGTAGTTAGAGGGGATGCTAAAAATAAGAAAAAGAAAAAAAAATTCCAAAAGAAGTACAAAAATAAATGCGAACTTAACTGGGTTCTGAGATACACCAGACAGGCAGTATCAATGCCAGCAGAGATCAATACTCCCACAAAATAGTGTTATGCTATGCCTAGAAAGCAGAGGGAGCAGGAAGGGATATCTAACACAAAACCACCCAAGTCTCTTCAAGAATAGCTGTGAGAGCAGCAGTGATGACTGCAGCATACGTACAAGTAATTACTGTCAGGACTCCATCTGGATCAAAACTTTGGCCACTGTTTCACGAGCAGAAGAACCTCCAAGTTAAAACTGAATTTTGAGTTATGAGCCAGTACCTCCCTGTAATTCTCCTTTCTCCTTCCTGTACAACCACAGCACTTAACCAAGGATTTTTTGTTTGTTTGTTTCTTGTTCTTATCCTTCAGGAGAATTCTGATTCAACCGAGAAATTTAATTCAGAGGTACAAGTAATATTATTTTCACCGCAAACCATCCCACTTTTCATTTTTAAACTATTCTGTGGCAACCGTTTAGTGTTCCAAATAAATATAAATAAAACAAGATAAAAAGGAAAGCAAACAAACACGCAATGTAGGTTGCCCTCACCCAGGCAGGCATGAAAAGAACAAAAGCAAGCCCTGCACAGCTGTAAAGCCAGATTTTCTAAGTTTAAACACGGAGCTTCTAGTCCAAGCTTTGCTCTGTCCCATTTCCTACCTTTCATAAAGTTCTTAACAGTGTAGAAATAAGATCATACAGGAGGAACTAATTAACTGTACTTTCTCTCTGCTGCTTACCTTGCAATAAATTAGCTATGTAGAAATGTTCTCATGCACGGACTCCAGACGCAGCCTCCCTCAGTCCACAAGAACACCCTGACCAAACTAAATAGTTTTTTTAGATTACATTTTCCTCAGCATCCACTGCTAGAACTGCCCTCTGGCAGAGAGGGAGCAGAAGAAACTCCTGCTGCTGAGCTCAAACGTCCAGCACTGTCCAGTGCACCTCTAGCAAAGCATCTCAGAACAGCAAACACACTGATTTCCCTTGTAATAATCTTCCAGCCTCCAGCAATTCACAGCTCTTCCGGGGATAAAGAAATACCATGTAGGTTAGGGTTAGTTCCACTACAAAATCCCATAAACTACATTCAAATAAAAATGAAATTCAAAAAAAGAACTAGGCAATAAAAACCAAGGCCCAAAAAGTAAGCTTTCAGCTTTGAAGAGACTTTTATCACACTCCCGTTGTAAGGTCCCTATTCCTCCATCTGTTCCAAAATGATTTTCAAGGCCAGAACTACAGTAACCCTGTCCAGACACCTGGAAGCTGTGTACCACAGATTCAAAGAGCAGGCTACAGCTACTGAAGGAGTAGACAGCTCCTGGAAAAGGACCATTTTGCTTTTATATTTCCATTTCCATTTCCAGCATGAGGCTTGGTGTTTGATGTGGCAGATTTCAAATGAATATGTCAATATCGACCAGGAGAAGCTGGATTTAATACAAGCCATTATTAATTGGTGCTTTTTTCCTTGTTGTTGTTGTTTTTAATTAGCTTTTCCTTCTTGAAATTCCAGCTGCCTGCATTGCTACCTTTTAGGTAAGGTCTCTTTTTGGACACAGCAACAATCCAGATTCTGTGGAGTAAAAATAAGTAATGCTACAGGTTCCACCTGCAAAGACTTTCCTTTATCGTATTTGTGAGCTCAAACCGTAACTCAGGTTTCATCTTCACCCTGTAACAGCAGTAACTCATCAACCACTTCCTGCTGAACCAGCCTCTGCTCTGCCAGGTCCCTCCCTTGGCTCCTGATGTCTCACAGCACAGTCACTCCTCTCTCCATCCCAGGTCTACGACACACGTGTGCTCGTTTTTAGTGACTCTTGCACTGAAGACAAGCCCAGTGCAACAACACTGGATGAGTAATACTTCCATAATCTATTGTGCAAAGAGTTAAAGATTAACACTGTTTTACAGGAGATGAAATAAAGGTGGAAAGAGAAAATAAATACCATTCTGACAACTACACATGGGGTCAGCTGTAAATCAGAAATTCCTGGCCTATCACACACAGCTATTACCATAAGACATGCAAACATGACTTATGTCCTAAGAGATCAACTGCAAGAGACCAAAAGTAAACACCCAGTCAAAGGTTTCATGATCAAGAAGAATTACTAACTGATTAACCTAACATTGATTAATTAGAAAGGTGAACAGGGTTGGTGCCTGTTTTTGAGGAACCATGACTAATTCTTCCTACGTCTTGAGCACCTGACATTTCCTCGTGCATCTCAACAGCCTCTCCTTCACCCCTCTGGCATTGTTCTTTATTGAAATCATACCCCAATTCCGGTCCATCTAAAATTAAATCAAACAGGAAATAATGAACATGTGTGTCCGTAACAGACCCTTCAGTGCCTCAGGAGCACCAGCTGGAGTTGAAAGCAATCACCAAGATTGGAGCTTTCTGGGTTCCAATTCCACCCTGTGTGTGCATTGCTTGTAGAAAAGGCTAATTTAAGAGGAAGCCACACTGTTCAGTGAGTGCCAGACCCATGAAGAAGTCAGGATTTGGGTGGCAGAGAGTCGAATCTGAGACAGCACGTGGGGGTGGGGGCCCAAGACACGTTACCCATTTGTTTTTCAACTTCCTGTCAAGTTCCTCTGCAGACCAATAGCAATGACTCATAATCTGAGATGTCAGGTAAAACCTGGCCAGTAATCAATACAATACAGGAATACAGTAAGCCTGAAAAGGATGGAACAGGTTTGTGTTCAATTCTCATGCACCAAAAGAAGCCTACTGTGTTTTCACTTCACAGGCTGGTTTACTAATTATAACTGTATCCTACAGAGGTGCTAAGTTAGCGTGGCTTTTCCAGTAAAATAGGAATAATCTGGACTATCTTCTATTCTGATCAGAGAACTGCCCAAGAAGTCGTAACACAGTTATTTATGTGGCACGAACAACCTTATCCGAGGACACATACTCTTCTAGAAGGAAACAACCAACGTCAAAACTCAAGTGGAAAAAATGCAGTATCAGCATCATACTGTTTCCTGACCTGTTCTAAATTAGGTGATGTGATATTTTCATCTGGCATACACTGAAATTGTGCAATTACCACAACATCTCACCTAAGGAAGGGAAGACGCCCACCCAAGGTCTACTGCTGTTCCAAGATGAAGGGAAGAAAAGGGCAGCATATTCTTCCACCAGCACTACCATCCTTCGCAGTTTTCTCATGACTTACCATAAATACAACACCTGAAACAAAGGATGTGCATTCAGACTAGGCCTGGAAGGGAGTGTGAGCAGCTGCAGAAGAGCTGGGCTCAATGCTGCAGTGAGAAGAAGCAGAGGATTAAAATAACAGTGAAACACCACGAGGCCATTGTATCAGACTGATCCATTACGAGGGATTAAGAAACTTCACTGCAACCCTTAGCCTGAACTGACCATGGCATCACTGTCCCCACTGCCTGCAAAAACCCTGGCAGAGGCACCTTGATGCTCTGCACCTGTAGCCAGCAGCCCCAGAACTGGGGCTCACACTGTGAGACAGGGAACACAAACAGAAACTGTTGAAACATTCTCATTTACTGCACTGTGCTGAAGACAAGTGACCCTATCTCAGAAGTGTATGAAAATCTCAGAGGCTCCAGGGACAACTGAATTAGTTACTTCTAGCACACAGGTCTGCCTCACTTTAATCCACTATTGCATGAGTTGGACAACAAAAGCACCACTGTGCTGCCAAACCTGAACACCACACATTAGGGAAAGGCAAAGTTTTGGCAAAATAATTTTGTGGGAGGCTGAGGGATTATGAAACCACTCCAGTTTTGAGATCTTCCCAACAGTCCAAAAAAAACATGTAATGAATGCTAGATTTTTCAACTGTCTGTAAAATAAGATTGCTTAATGTACAGAACATACAAAAATGGATTATTTATGGAGACCATGTCTGTAAACAAAAACATGTGTTTAAAACAAACAAGAGCAGCTAAAAAGAGGTTTTTATTTTTAAAAAGTCCTGTCTCCCTGTCATTTTGACTTGTGCTCCAAAAATCCCATTTGCATGGCTTCCATGGTAACTCTGCAGTTCTGCTCATTTTTACAAAAAATGATCCAAAAGGCACAAAAAGAGCATCCACTCAAGGCTTATGCTAAGGCCAGTCTCAAAAGCCATGAAGGAAAAGAAAGGAAAAAAAGAGCAAAAGAAAACCAGCTAAGTCCAGGACCAGACAACTTTATATTGTTTGGCATCACCAGTGAAATCTGTAAGAACAAACAAGCTTTTAGAGTTATCTTAACAACAAACAAACTTTTAGAGTTAATAATCTCTTCTCGTGGTCAATACACACAAACAGAGGTTCCTGCTAAGGTCATCAGCCACACATCTGGGAACAGCAGCAGCAGGAGACTCACATCACACAGGAGGCAGGACCAATCCTTCTGCTGCTCAGAGTCAAACCCCTCTGAAATGAAGGCTGTGAACTGGCAGATAAAACCCCGGGGGTTTGGAACAGGCTTTCAAAGACTGGTGGTGGCTGGGAGAACCCTGTGGGAGATCCCTCATTTACAGCACACAGAAAGGTGAAAAGGTCTTTGGCCACAGGTAAACTACAAGCAAAGTTACACTTCTGCTGCCTTTTATGTCTCGCCATTTAAACTATATAATTGTTTTAAACGGCCTCTCAGTGGCATGTTGGGTTCAAACTTTGGTCACTATGCTCAGATAGTAAATCAAATGCCTCAACCATGTTATTCTTAGCATGTGTTTTCACATAATTATTTCTTTGGTAAAGACAGCACTACCACAGAGAGCCCTTCTGGCCATAACACAAACACCACTTGCCTCTTTTCTCCAAAGAGGTGGTTCCTCTTTGACAGTTTTTAATGCAGCATCACCTCAAATAAGAAAAAAAGCTTTAAAAGCAAGGACAGTGGTGTGCACTGCAAGCACCCCTCATTTAATGGCCCTTTGTTATGGGAGCAGCACTAATTCACTTCACTAAATCACTTCCCAGCACTTTGACAAAGTTTAGGGTAGAACTGTATTTATAATTCTGCTAACAAAAACAGAGCCAAGACTCCCAGGACACCGCTCCAAAATATACCATGTAATAATTTATGCTCCTCCAACAGCCAGCCTTCCAATGTTTGCTTATGGGAAATTCTATAGGATGTTTAAAATATTACTAATTTGAACTTACAAAAACAGCACTCAAAAAGGAGCCCACCCAGAAGCCATGGGGAGAAACACCTGCCAAAGGACTGTCATCATCCCACAGTGCCCCTATCAACATTTCTGAGATCTGCCCAGAAGAAAATTCATCAGATAAGTTACTGGTCTGCAGATGAGGAAATCTTTATTTTTAAGCTAGTTTTACATATATTCTAGGCTATGTCCTTGCATTTCTTTGCAGCATCCACTAACAAGGCACTGAAGACAGTAAATCTTGAGTTTCAAGACCTTGCTTTGTTGTCTTTTTAATATCGGCACTTGTTAAAAAAAAAAAAACCCAAAACAAAACCCCACAAGCAGAAGAGCTACTATCAGAGAAGATAGAGAAAAGTGATTAACCACTGAAAAAACATTGTCCTTGTTGAGAAACATGCTTGAGGCAAAATACGGAAATTTTCAGAAGCTAGTTGGCCAATGGGTGGAAGTTTCCAAAGCCTGAACCAAGAGGGCTGCAATGTTATTAAAATGTTTGATTTCTAGGCTGTCAGTGCTAGAGAAGACCATGCAGTGCAGCAAAGGCACCAATCCAGCTGCAAGTTCCTGAACTCATGGTTAGCAGAGCTGCTGCTGAACGTAAAACGAAGCCACATGAGCAGGACCTGCAGATTTGTACCACAGCCAGAAAGGGGAGAAAGGAGGGAGGGAAGCAGCAGGGATCACATTTCAGCCCTTAAGCATCTCATCTCTTTGACCCTCTGTGTCTGATTCCAAGCTCAAATGCAGTTCTGACGTCCAAGGTGTCACCCTATCTCCAATTAATCAAAGGAGAGCTCTGTTTAAGTAGCCCCTTCTCAGGAATCCCATGGCCTGGTTTGGAATTTGATCTCTGTCAGAGCTGTCAACAGATCCACTTCTTGCTTCTCCCTTGCTTTTGTTTTCATCCAAGGCAGCTCAGTAAGCCTGGAAGGAAACATGCACGGACTGAGCAAGGGGATACTGGGGCTTTCTGCAGCAATGGAGCATCACTTTTCCTACAGCCAGCAGGGACTGGCTCAGCAGTGCTGAGGACAGAACTTCTGAAGAGTCATTAAACCCTCTGAAGTTACTATTTAAGACCATGCATTATTCTTAAAAATTGAGGGAACATGAAGCTTAATTAAACCTGACAATCAAATAGCTACCAGGATCTGTTTCACAAAGTCCAGTGTTTTCTGATTTGGGATTTTTTTAAATTGTTTGCCAATCCATTAACAAACCTTCCCGCAGTGCCCCCATGAGCATAAAGAATCTGATCTTTAAACAAACTGCCTGGAGAGACCAGTTTGATAAGCAGTGAAGAAATAATTATGCCATTCAGAAATCAATTTATTCTCAGGCAGAAATGTATTGCAGCAATTACCTTAAATATGGGGTGAAGTCCATGCAAAGTCAGTGAGCCAGACTTCAACACAACCTCTTTTCAGTGAAGTATGAGAGAGATGACAGCATTATCATCTCTGCATATGAGATTAAGAGTGAGACTGACATATCTTTTTCACTGACTTTTGATCAAAACATGTCTAAGTGTGTAGAGGGAGGTCTCTGCTCCCTGATAGCTGTTGGAAAAAATATCTTTAAGAAATCAATGCCCAGCCTTTTCAACACACACCTAACCTTTGTCCTGTCATTCACTGCCTCGCATCTTAGATAAACACCATTTCTTTCCTCACGGGATACGCCCATCACAGGCGAACTGCTAAAACAAAACCTTCACAGCCTGGAGTTATGAGGATTATTTGAATTTTTATTTCTGCACCAGAAAAGCAGGAACTCCCCCGGTTTTTCCCAAATAGTCTTCCACCCAAAATATCTGAGGGTGATTCTAAATATATGCACTGTGCTAAGCACCACAGCACTTTGTGGTCTAATCCTGCAAAATGCCCAGGGCTTCCTCCTAGGGCTGAGTACCCTCAATTCCTACCCATTCACAAGGCAGTATGAGAAGCGTAAATTTTGCAATTTAAACTGAGAATCAAGAGCTAAAAATTAACCATACAGTCAATAAAATTATTTTATAAAAGATCTGCAGGTTGATCACATGCTGCACAAATCAAGCAGGTGTAGAAGAGCGATGGGACTGGGTGGCAATTTTGGGGGGATAGAACTCTGTTGTTTACAGTACAGAGTAACAGGTTTAAAACAAACTACAAAATCCCCAGGTTCTCAGTGCTTGACAACATCAGAGAGAAAGCCAGCCTCAGCTGTAAATGTTCAGTTCAGTACCAGCAAATCCCCATTTGACGGTTCTGGTTGTTTTTATTTGCCTATCGAGTCAGAATCCTCACAACAGGATAAAATAAGATAGAAAAAGGATAAAAAAGAAGGCAGCACTGATCCTAGAAATAATGTATTCAGGCCTGGTTATGGTCAACTACTGAGATTAATGAGATAAGATTCACCTCTCTGTTCCAAGCTCAGCTTAGTCCCAGTTTGAATCTAGAGAGAGCCCTTCTAATGAAAGGCCTGAGCAACATCCGAGCTCCAGTTCAGAGAAAAAGCAAAACACAATAAAGCTGCCTACTGCAGCTCATTCTAGTGAGGACTAAGTAGGAGGTGTGGTTGATGGGGGTTTTTTTCTTCCTTTTTTTTTTGTTTTTAAGTCAGTGAAAAAAGAGATTGCTGTGAATAAGGTTACTGGTAATCTTTCAGTTTAAATCTACTTTCTGAATCTTTTGACTAATAAACCTTTCACCTTGCACATCTCTCACAAGAATTCACAAAGCAGAAAGCCAAGACACACAAAATGAGAGTTACATAAAACTTCCCCTCTCCTGACATCTGTCACTTGCAAGCACACACTCATCCAAACATAAGTTCAGCTAGAAACCAGTCTCCTTTTCTTGGCTGTCCAGAGAAGAGAACATAATCCCACACTTTCACACAGATTTTAACTACATTAGAATATTTCAGTTCTCTCTCCTGGTGATTTTTATTTGCAATATTTTCACTCCCCTATTTAATTTCTCCTATGGAAACTTTTTCTGTTTTGTAAAAAAAAAAACCAAAAACAAAAACAAAGGAAAGAATTGACAGAAGAATTTCTGACCAGTTCATACCTGAGAAAAAGTTTAATAGCTTCTCCAACTTCACTATTTCTTTATGGTGATGGTTTTGCTTTTGTTTTTCTGCTCTTTGATCACTATTAGGTGATAAAGCATGGAGATATTCCTTTCATTTTATAGAGGGCACATCCAAGATATTAAAAAAGTAATTTTATGTTAATTTTATAGCCAAGAACTCTTTGAATCTTGTGGATGCTCCCCCCCCCATTTTTTTCATTCACCTTGCAGAGTGTTAATGCAGATGTAGTCACACTCTTTTCATCTCAATGCATATTGCACACAGAGGTCTGGAAGCCAAAAAAACCCCAACTTCTTCTACAGCATTTGTCATGGTGAAACTGTGAGCCCCCAGAATAGCTGCCTGCATATGCCCAGAAAGCTGCCTCTCCTTGCTCCTGATCTCTCAAAGGATACCTGCTACAGTAGCAACAACCCACCGGGAAACAGAGAGTTAAATTTTTGTTAAAACAAGGCATTCCCCTCCACAAAGCTGATTCATGTGCTGAAAACCCAAAGCCAAGACACTGAGAATGGGAAGTAGAATTACAGAACGTGCGTCAATGGTTCTGGGTTCCCCTTTTCTCTTGCTGCTGAATTGCTGTAGCTTGCGCGTTCTCAGGACACAAACTTGAGTTAACAGCAAGGAAGCCATTCTCTAAATCCACTGAGCTGAAGAGCTGCCATCATTTTTGGTGGAATTTCCTTGATCAGTTGGTTTAGTGAAAAGAAAAAAGGCTCCTGTGGCCAGTGAGGAACAAGACACACTGCAGCATTTTAATAAGTTAAGCCATTATGACTTGCTCAGCAGAAACGTCAAGAGGTTTTGTTTGCTTAAAAGGAAACAGTTAAAGTAGCTGTTAGAGTATTTGCAGTGACTCTTTCCCCAGACTCAGAGCTATTAATGACTGTAATTCTGACTGGAGTGTGATTTAGCAATAGTCACGTTGACCCCGTACAGCGTATCATGGGACTATGCAGCTCCAACACGCTCAGCAAATATTAACCTGGTTATTCCCGAGGACACAAGTTTTATTTCTGTTTTTCAGGTGAGGAAACCAAGACTGAAAGAGCATCAAAAGACAGAAAGGGAGAACTAGCTATGGGAAATGGCAGCGCTCTCGCTGATGAAGCATTTGTTCAGTAATAGAAATGTCATATTTTGATTGCAGGACAGCAATTTGCTTAAATCAGCCGTGGTACTTCAGTGGGACTCTCACTGTGCATGGCTTGTACAAACCAATACTAAAGGTCAGTGCACTTAACAGCTACATAAAGTTAACATTGTTTATTGAATCCTACTGGCCTAATAGAGTAAAAAACCCACACAAATAAAGACACAAGGATTTGCTCAGGATGACCACAAGCACAGCAAAAGCCTGTTCAGGGTGAAAGAGAATGAATGCCCTCAATTCTTTAAATAATACAGTGCCAATGAATGTCTGCAGTTCTGGTCAGAGCTAGTTCCTCATGTGCAGTAAAACTCTTCGTGAGGGAAAAATGCCTTGGTTTTCAGAAGGTTCCAGTCCCAATGGTTTTACTCCTCTGCTGCTGTTTGTAAAAACCCAGAGAAAGAGAACAAAAACCTGGCTCAGTGAAATGGAGAAAACATCACACATGACATCACACTCATCCTGCGAGTTAAAGGAACTTTTCCAATCAGAATTACTGTTTTCATTCTTATTGGAGGTCCTTCCTAACCAGGAAATTTCAGGTAAATCTGCGACACTTGCTTTCTCAGCCTCCCTCTGACACTGGAAGGTGCACTATTAATTTCTCCAGAGCTGTAACTAGGGGGTTTCCAAGTCATTCCCCTGCAGAAATGGAGACTTACCAATACAACTCTTCAGGAAACTGCCAACAACAATGCTAATGAAACAGAAGAGACACTTGTCTGGTACCATGCAGAAATTAATAATAACACATTCATCAGACAAGCTGAAAACCTGCTTTCTGAAATTCTCTGACCTTCAAAGATAGAGAAACTACAAACAAGCAGCAACAAGAAAGTAGTAAAACACAGGTCTGACAAGTGAGGTGTTTTAGCAGCATTGGAGATAGAGATGCTGACTGATGCTGACCTATTTTCCTGGCCTTTACTATCCATTTACATGTGACTGGCAAAACAGATTAATAATGACATGTAAGACACAGACAGAGGATCAGGAAACACCTTCACCCATCACTTAAGAAATATCCTTTCATTAGAAATTTCTTGGTGAATGAAACTGAAAAGAGAAAAGGCTGAATGAGGCACTACAGCTGAACATTAAACCTTATTTTCCAGTAGCACATAGTTAAACGCTTTATTCCATGTTTGTACAAGGATCTGAAGATATAAACCTGTCACCAAGTATTAGAAACATTATTTCTCAGAAAACCTTAATGATGTAGGGGGTGTCCAATTTCTTGAGCACTTCCAGAAGGGAATATGCCCTTAAGATTCTTTTCAAATTTTTGTCTGACTTGAACACAATTTAATTTGAAAAACCTTAAATTGCCAGAAGTGTCTGTAACAACAACTGGCTTGCTATTTTAAGATCAGGGTTAGAAATGTCTGTATTCAAAACAATCTTTTTTTTTTTCTAATATTCATTCAGTTCCTTTGTTTAACTTGAACTTCTGAAGTTTTTCTTCCTCTGACAGAGACTTTGGATTTGGTTTTAGATAAGAGTACATGGCTCCACTTCCCCACCAAAGATACACAGATAATACTGACTAATTAAAAAGTGTATCTTGAGAAACCACCTCATGATTTATCAGCTTCACTGGGATAACAGTCCACAACAGGTACCTTAAGAAGTGGCAGAACTGTACCAGACAGTCTTAATGAGTGCTAGTAAACACCCCTCTGTGTGACCTCATACCAATAAACAATTTGCCATTTGACATGTAATATATACAAAACTTCTAAAATACTTCAGAAATATTCTTCCTTGTATATTACACTTCCCAGCAGAAAAACAAAGCACTCTCCAATAATAACAACTGTTAGAAATCATGCTCCTCAGTGTACACATTACTTACACACAAAGTACAAATCCTAAAGTCTTACGATTTAATCCAAAGGCCACCGCAGCCAACCCAAACATGCCCCACTTTAGTCAGGCTTTGCATCCAGCTCCTACTCTGCAGTTGTGCGTGGCTGGAGCTCAGGACCAGCTCATAAGGATCCTGTAAGCATTCACCATCACAGACAGCTCTGTCATGATGAAGTGAGTGTTTGCCAAATCACTTCCTAGCGCTGTCTACCTGGCCTGATTGCTTTTTGGCTCCCACCCTGCCCACTGCAGAGCACTCCATCCCCAGCAGGATTTCAGGGTATGCGGTATTTTGCAGTATCAAGATCTACAAGTCCTGGCTGTTGATTCCCCAGGATCTTAAATTCATTTTTAATGTGCTTGACACCTACAGTTTCATTTCCACTTGGGACTGCCAGAAAGTGAAGCCTGAAATGAGCAACATCCTCAGCAAGCTTATTTTCTAAACACATACCCCAAATAAAAATAAACAAAATGCAAACACTACAATTCAAATAAACTAATAAAACTATTTTCTCATAATCTTAGGAGCCTTTTGTCTGCAGGAAAAATTAACTGCCTTAATATTTTCAGTTTACATTTTTATAATTCAAAACATGTTGCTTTTGTTTGGCAAGCTTTACACATCCAATTTAGTAAGCCATCAGTCACATCCAGGCTGGGGCTTCCTAGTGGCTGATCTTACTTGCATTACTTGAATTCCCTTCCATTGACCTGAACATCACAAGAAATGATACTAAAGCCATTTTACAAATGTAAAATTGTAAGGAGAACCATCCAAAATTCATGGGGGTCTTTTTGTATCTACTCCAAGACATTCCAATGGTTGTAGCAGAGGTTTTTAAACACCCAAGGAAATATTTTACAAGCAAGCTGGCCATATTAAGTACAGCTAAAATGGACTAATTTGAGAAAACTGCTGCTAGCACATAGTGGAGACTTTCTGTTTGCACATTAGCAGGCACTGCTAAAGTCTCAACGGAGCAAATTAGATTAACGTGCATTAGTTTGACAGTTCAGAACAAACATCTACAGTTTCTCAAAAAACAAATCAGACCAAAAAAAAACAATTTCACTTCCAGTTTTTCTTTTGCACTCCAAACCTAAAGCAGAGTTCTTGCTACGCTGCCGGTGACCCCCAGCCCGTGGCAGTGGCTCTGCAGGCAGGGGAGGCTAACAGGGTATCAGTGACACAGTTTACTATCACCCAGATGACTACATGTGTAAGAAGCACATTCTTCCCATCACTGCACTTACTCCATAAGGAAACCAGAAAGGGCACCAGGCCAAAGTCTGGTAGTTAAGCAGACACACTATCAGGTTTCCCACATTCAAAAAATCTTGCTGCCAGGGAAGCATGAAAACTGCTTCCTCCAGGCTGGGTGGCAGACAGAAAATTAAGCAAAACCTAGGCAAGACCAATACTCTGCTGATCTGCATAGGGCTTTTAAGATTTTTATCTAGCTGAAGTCCAGCTTTCAAAACACACGAGTTTCCTCTTATCATCCAACAGCTCTTTCATTTTCAGCTTCAGTTCTTTTATCGTAGTTCCCTGACAGAGCTTTATCTCAAATCATCCCTTTGTGAAAACCATAAGATCTCCTGAGCAGTTTTTATCTATCTGCAAACACACATGTGAAGGTTGTGCCCACTTGCAGCCTTTCTCCCAGCATCTTGGCTGAACTGTTTCCAGTGACAAGCTCTGAGTAGCACTGATAGAAAGAAAACCTCCCACAGTCTAACATACACCTCCTGCTCGGGCAAATTCACTCCCAGTTCCTCTAGGGCAGAGAACAACTTCAGGTCCTTCCTGACATGACAAAGAAGGGAACCTAGCCTGTTATATCCAGGGGATTTCTGATGTGGGATATGTGGTGGAGATCTCCATGTTTAAGGGTGAGGGTGTTACAACAACTCAGCAGCAGAAGACCAGAGTGAGTCAGAAATTGGTTTCCTGATCCCATGCCAGTAAGCTCAGCAGGTCAGCCCTGATGGAATGGTCACTCTATAAAACAACCAGGTCCAGCCCTTGTGCAAGGAGCCAACAAACAGAGCTGGGAGGCTCTGCCATGGAGTTCAGACAAGGTCCACACTTGGAGGAAACAGCTCTGCCCACTGCACAAGCAAGAGAAGCTTAGGCTGATTGCTCAGTCCTTGCCTGATGCTCCACACAGAGAGCAAAACAATCCTGAACATCCACGAGGGGAGCACCAAAGCACAGGAAGCATCAGTCACTTGTACACCAAAGCTCTGTTAAGCAATGAAAGAACTACAAGACAAGGGCTGAAATCTCTATTTAATGGCATTTCTCTGCAAAAGAACTCCTTTACTTGATGCCCCTGGTATTCACTGCTGCATAACAACCTGGTAATCGTATGTCCCACTGCTACCAGAGCATGTGAATGTGCTGGCAAACAACTAGCTCAAGTGAGAGAATTCAGTATGAAAACTAAAGTTATTTTTATGCATATGACTGTTTTGGCTACTTTTGAAAGGTAAATTTTGTGCTCTCTGGCCCCAAGGCAGGATCCATTAGTTACCCATTGCATGTTTATATAGAATCCAGACAGAAAGACACACACTGGCTATTAGACCAGAGGGAAACAAAACTGATTAATGAAAAGAAAGTAATCCTACCAGCCTTGGTAACACACTCTAGTTTAAAAAGGAGCTTTCTTTTATTCTATAGAAAAGTACTCCCTGAGTGGCCAAATATGTATATACAATTGCAGTGGGGATCCCAAAAACCTGAACTGAGGCCAACACAGAGCACACTGGACACTCTCATTCCCCTCTGTACTGTCTGAAATGCCTCCAGACTCCTGCATCCTACCTGCTTTGATCACTGTCTGGACCAAGGACAACCAACTACACCAAAACACTCAGGTTACACACATTTTGAGGGCCCAGTGCAAAGCCTGATAAGCCAAAGGAAAGCTTCATATCCATTTCAGTAGAAGCTGAGTCTAAGGAAGGGTTGGACAACAGATACAGTTTAATTAAACTTATCTGAACTTGGCCAGTCGGAAAAAAATTCAACCAGCAGGCCTCAAACTCACTGATATTCTGCAAAGAATTTGTGCCACATACCACTGAGTCTCCTTTGGTGCAGCAAATAAACTGCTGTTAAAAATGACATCACTCTGACAATACTTTTTCCCCACCTAAGCTGTAGGGCCATCAGAATGTTCAATGACAAGGGGTGGGCTGCCCATTCAGTCACAGTCTGTTTGCACAGGGATCCAGCTCCAATGGAGTGCTTCAAGACCAAGGAGACCAGTGCTTGCATAAGCAAAGACAAAGGACAATCCTTTATTCCAAAACTTAATCCTGATGCTGGTTTTGGGGCTACCAGGTTTGTCCTATCAATAATTTCTCCAAGACACCAAGGCAGAAGTATTTGCAGAAGAGCACCATGGAATATTTCCTTTGGTTGCTACCTAACTGTTGACACAATGGATGCCTCCAAATAAATCCTGCTCCAGCGTGGCTGTGCATCCTGACCCAACAAAAGGAATCCCAGTGAAGAATCTCAGTGCTGGAGAACATCTCTGGTGTTTTAACAGGAACCAGGTCCTAAGGAAAGCAATTGCTTCAGCTGCACGGATGTCACACAAGCCTCTGTTTAAATACTGCAAAGTGGTAATCTCCTGCCTTTGCTACTTTGAAACTGAGGAGGCAAAGGAAAATATTTGAATGTGCAGTCCTGAGGTCAGAGCTGAAGTTTGATTTGGGTTGGTTTGGATTAAGGAGAAATGTCCAAGAACAACTCACTGATTTACTTTATTTCAGGACTTGGCACACAGCTTGGACCAAGTTCAAAACCCAATGACACTGTGCCAGAAAATGCTACGGAAAGAGCAGAGATAGGAGACATCTGGACTGTGTTAGAAACTTAGAGCCATAAAGTCCTTCAAAAATATTCACCGCTCATGCTGGGACTACTCTTGTTTTTGTTTCAAACAATCCAAATGTTAAAACTGTGTTTCAAATTAAATGTGGAGAAAAAAAAAAACAACACCAACAGAAACCCAAAGCCTCCCCTCCCCCAAGAAGAGCAAACTAAGCCAATTACAAAAGTAAAAACAAGATTGTTTTAATGACCTCAGAAGAAAAATGAACACTCCTACAGTGAAAGCAGTAATTCCCAATAGCAGTGCATCAATGCTCCTACAGTGAAAGTGATAATTTTCAATATTATTGCATCACTGCAAACTTCTCACGCAAGTAGGACAGCAAATGTGTCCTATAAAAACACAGCCTCTCTGAGTATTTAGTATTTCTGCTTTGACACTGTTTTAGCCTATCCAAGGCACACTGAAAACAGTGGCATTACCCAAAAATCTTCTTGTGGTCTGAGTTCTAGGATGTAACTGGAAAAAATATTTTTAAATGGTCATTTAATTGTTTCCATCTTAATTCCACGTATTTGGCAGCAGTCATGCTGATCACTTCATAGTTCCTTAAATGCAATGTAATCAGCTGTGCACTCCCTTTCCAGAAAGGCCCCTACAAAAATGAATGGAAGGAGATACATTTGGGAAAAGAAACAGCTATTGTCAATGTTTGATAGTAGGATTAACACAAATTATTTACAGAGCTCTATCAAAAAGCCAAGTGGTTTTACAAATGAATTTGTCTCAAAAATTCCAATTGATGCTGCTTAATTGATTAAGCCTTGAAATAAATCTTCTCTGAGTGGGACAGGCAGGGCTCCCCAGCCCTTTGCCTGCTGGGCTGCCAGTCAGGGGCAGAGATGGAGGAGCACAGGAGCCCCTGGCCCTGCTGGGCTGACCATCCCCCTGGGGAAGGACACTGCAGCCCTGGCCTCAGGGGAATCCACCATTCTGCCTTCATTCAACACTTTCCTCACGTGCAGCTTCCCCAAGTGGAGCTGCCTGACAGCAGGTGACAGTGAAGTGCTGGGGTCCACAGCACATGACATGCACAGGACTGCACCTCCACTCACTGCAGGGTCCCTTCTTTCCTTCTTCCCTCTCTGAGGATGACCTGACAGACCAAGGTCTTTAACAGTGCTGAGACCTTTTAAGATCTCACAAAACATGGGTCAGGCTAGAAGAAAATTAATTTCTCTGCACAGAAACGGCATTTCCCAAAGCTTGTAGCATGTGAAGAATCCATTTTAACTCAAAAAATAATTTTCCTTAAAAGGCAAGGCAATTCTAGTCTAACCTGTCTTCCAATACAAGTTCAAGCAGGACAGCTATGAGCAAGTAACAAGCAAAACCAGAGTACCAAGAGAAGAATGTGCACAGCTGAATTCAGACTATGACCAAAGCTGAGGCTCAAATATACTCAAGCAGGTTTGAGTGGCAGGTCCTTAAATTATTCTCCAATAGTGAAAGCTTCTGGTAAGGGTGGATTTCATCTAAAAATATAGCACCTACCACTTGTCAGGGATACATTTTAAAAATTTTTTTTAAAAAGTGAGCCAGCGCTTCATTTATTCCATACTCTTGATTATTTGTATCAATTAATAGGACAGAGTATCCCATTCTTCCAAGTACATGCCTTGGCACAGCAAGGACTATTCTGCATTCAGCAACATGCATCATTTCCGGCAGCCCAGCTCCAGGAATAGAAAACCAAGGAAAGCAAGACAGGCAGATAAACAAATCATTCGGATACCTGAAAGCCCTGGAGATACTGTAGCTATTGTCATTTACACCTAAGCTCCACTGAGGCATTCTGACAGTGCCAAATGTAGATGAAAGGAAAGAATAAATGGGCTTCTTGGAAGCAAAAAGAATTCATAGAATTATGCTCGTAAGCAAAGCAAACAATCCAGAGACCAAATCCTGCAAAGGACATTTTTGCCCACACTGAACACTGCCTCACTCAACACAGCATGCTCTGTTTGTTTTGTTCAGTGCTCAATGACACACCTCACTGAAGATTATTAGTTGTGTCATCTGCAAATTCTTTGGTATTTCATGGGTCTGATGTTGCTTCTGTCGTTTGTAGTCATTTGCACCAACTTCTAAACTTCTACCAAACCTGTATCCCAGCATTTCACATGCAGTACAGGAGACAGAATTGTCAGTTCTCATTCAAAATATTTTATTTCAAAAGACAAAGAGTACAAGAGCACAGAAAGAACAGGAGGACAGAAGAAAATACCTGCTCAAGACTGTACTTTAGAGCAACATTTCTGCTACCAATTAACCTCAGCTGTGATGGTCATGCAACGACACCAAGGCAGAAAAGTCCTTCCAACCCAATGGAGCTGGGCCAAATACAAAATCATCTTCCCCCACCATCTAACAACAAACAAACCCTTTTTACTGCAGATAATATTCTTCTCCTACTTCCCCATAATAACTCATAAAGCCAAATCAAGGAGGACAGATGCAAGCCTGAGCTATAAAATCCAGATTTCATTTCCTATCACTCCCTTCCCCCAGGAGCTCAGGGGTGTTTAGATTCTGGGCTGTGGTTTAAAAGTCCATCTGTGTTCCTCAAGTATAAACATCTTCATTGAAACCAGACTCATCCTGCACAGCCATTCATTTAGTGAGCTCATCTGTGAGAGACACAGGCTGGCACATTTCTATGACAACCAAAAAAAAAAAAAACCAAAAAAACAACCTCCCCCCTCCCAAAAAAAACTAACCAAAAAACCACCAACAAACAAACAAACACCCAACAAACAAACAAAAACCCCAACAAACAAACAAAACACCACCAGCTTGGCACAAATTAAACAACTTTTTAAAATCCTATTGCTCCTGAGGCTGCTTTCTTTTACTCTAGCACCTATAGTTATTTTGGACATACTGCCCAGAACATCAACCCTCCCCTAAATTGGGCCTCTTTCCATAGGGAAACAGAAGCATTCTCTAAGATTTCCATGTGAGGAGGAATGCTCAAAGAATAAAAGAATCAAAGCAAAGGAAATACTGTCCTATCAGTTCTCAACTGAGCTAGCCATACACATACATCCTAATGACACAGTTCAAAGAGGGACCTAAAAGCCTGAAAAAATGTTTCCCCCCAAAAAATTGTCTCCTTAATAATGAGTCCAAATAGCTTGTTTTGTTTAAATATCTTGCTTTGGGTTAACTCTTGATAAGAAAGATGAGAAGTACCATTTTTTCTCCTAGAAGAACAAGCTTCACCATTTGAAAAAATGCTCTTTTTCCTTGCTGGATCTCAATATGGCTTTTTGCTTTTTTTGACACAGGATTCAGCTGAAGCAACTGACATACTTTCTTAAAGAACTACTTACTTAGAAATCCACACACTAAACCAACTCAGAGCCAGAAAAACAAAGCAGCACTTTCTCTGACATAGGCTGCCAGTCAATGCAGAATTCATATTGTCCTTATGGTTGTTATTGCAGCCCCTCAAATCACTCCCTGGCAGCTTACACAATTCTTTAATTGCAAGTAGTTAGGATTGTTTTTACTAGTATGGCACAGATGCCAAATCACTCTTAGTGATTCCCGACAAGAGAGAAAGATGCTATGAATAAAAAAACAATGGAATGGACTCCCAGGATCCAAATATAATGCCAAAGCCACAAATATAATGCCAAAAAACCAATTTCTTTTTTTCTCTCCTTCGCTCCACCTTGATTTTCTGAAATTCAGTCTCAAGCTAGACTTTGTTGAGGTAGGCAACCTTTTGTGGCTTCTGCTAAGACCCCACGTGTTTGCAACACCTCGAGCCATGTAATCACAGAAATAACAAATCACAGAAACAAAGAGACCGATTTTTTTTTTTTATTTTTGGTCACAGAAACCTCAAGTGCAACTTTGTCTACTATGGTCAATCCTTTCTCATCATTAAAGGTTTCCCAGTCACAGATAGACTGTACTCATCAACTCTGATTTTCATCTCCACAGCGTTTTGACTTGATCTTTTACTCACAATTCATCTTGTTTAATTTTGATTTTTAATTTTTTTTTAATTCAGACATTTTTCCACACACAAGTCAGAGCAGAGATGCACTGCCAAGCAAAGTACTGAAGTGTTCCCAAAGGCAAAGGTGAAGAAAAACTCAGTTATTAATGGATATAAAAGGTCCTTAACCAGCCTGCCATAGATGAAGAGCACAGCTATCATGTTATGGCTGCTCATGGTAGGTGTGAGCTCGAGCCTGAGCTGAAACCACTGTGAACTCCTGGTGGAATTAGATGGTAGAAGGACAGGAAGTGTCTAAGTCCAGCTCTAAGGTCTCACTGATACTACCAAAACTCTAGGTAGCAGCAGCACATAAAGCCACAGGAACAGGCATTTCCTTTCACTGACCAGCTCTGCCTGGCCAATGATCAAATCAAAGTATCTAAGATAGAACCTTTACAGGCAAAAATTCAATCAATATGCAGGACTCTTTATTTTGGCTAATTTCTAGTCAAAAGAAAAGTGCATCCTTTTTTTTTTTTTAAAGTAGCTATGTAACTGGCAAACTGTATTTTTCTCTGCAATGTTTGCCATGCCATAAAACTAACAAAAACTCAGTTTGAAGCACTGCCTAAGAGGTCACATGAGAAACTATGGCAAATGCCACGGGACCCAGTCTGTACTAGCTCCCACCTAAGCCTGCAGCAGGCAAAAGAGAAAAACAGGCACTTGGGCAAAACCAGAATCACAGTACAGCTGATTATGAAAACCGTGATATCACACACAGCAAGACTGATTTCTGTAAGTGTAGCACATTCTCTTCTCCAGTTTAAATCTGCAAATGGTGGGCTGCAGTGTTTGTGTTCTGCTGCCTACACGTGGCATCAGATGTACCCACCAGGAACACATTACTGTCTGCAGGAGACAAGCACCCATCCATTCCAGAACAGAGCACACAGTATTGTTGGATTTCCAGGTCTCTGCAGGGGGATCCTATGGACATCCTCTCTCTTGAATATTAAGATATGCTTCTACTGCTGTGGCCAATGCAATGGTTGCAGATGGTGATCAGCTGCAAACAGGAACCACCCATCCTTCTGCTGCACTGCACAGAAGAAGAAGAAGAACCCAGCAGCAAACAGTTCCCTCCTGGTCTCCACTGCTCAGTTTCTGGGCTCTCAGAAATGCACATCTTCACACAGCTGATTTTGTCCCCACAGCTGACAGGTAATAGGACAAGTGAAAATTCAAGCTACACAGCAAGAGGTTTATTGCAGGGCAAATATGATGGACAACACACACCTCTTTCTACAAAGGTCAAGATTTACTCGCAATCAGAGAGATCCTGGCTTTTTCCTACACAGATGAGACTTTCAGTTCCCTGATGAGGAAATGAAGTGATGTGACATTAAGCAGCTCATGAATCTCTTCAATTAATGCATTCTGCACAACGGAGACTTCCAGGGAATTATCTGCAACCGCAGCAGTGCCTCATTCCCACTGCTGTGTCCCTGAGAATGAGTCACTTCAATTCCCATTTTCTTGCTGCAGGCAGAGAGCTAAGGACTATTCTCTGCCTTCCTCAGGCAAATGGCTGGACTCAAACACTGAAACTACTTGCACAGAACTTTAATTAAGGTTACCTTATTTTCTGAAACCACGGGACTATATTTACCATCAGCTCCACACTCTTTATGCTGATTAGGGCTTATGCTACAGGAGGTAACATTTCCATCCCACCACCTTCAGGGAGCAACTGAAAAACGGGCCAAACAACCAGGCAGAGGAGGGTAAAGAGGAAAAACAGAGTGCTGAGATAGGTGGAATGCCTTGCTGCTCTCCATGATATGATGGGTCAGGCAGATCAGCTTCATCTGCAACAGGGCTCTCTCAAGCCACCAAACTCTATTGCAATACCATGCCCATTTAAAAGTGATTTTACCAATATTAAACTAGCTTGGAGAATACAGGGACACGACTGTGGCTGGTTTTACACATTTAGGAATACTGTAATTTTAATTAAAAATAAAAAATCCCCAGAAGAGACACAAAATCTGTGTTACAAGTGTTTTCAAAATTGAGGAAGCCTTTGCTGAATACAGCAAGTAGTCTGTGTTTCATGTGATTTGCAAACTAGAAACACTAGAATTTTAGGCCAGGAGGGTGTCACTGACTAATGGGGGTTCTCCCTTCCCTCTGGAGTGTAGGTTTATAGAAGAGTAAAATCATGTTCTCCAGGCAAGTTTATATGAAATGATTTATCTCAAGCCAGCTGCAGTCAGACATCTGCTTGTTTTTATTTCACTACAGAGAGATTCACACCCCCCTTATCTCCAAAGGCAGCCAAGATGATATCCAATTGTAAAGAGAAACCTCCAGCAATTAGCAAAACTAAAATTTAAGAAGTCAAGTAAATTCCACAGAAGCCACAGATGCACCTAAGCCCCACCTAAGGCTGAAGAAATGCTATTTAATGAACAGTCTACTGACTTTCAGGCAGAGACATCACCTCTGTTTCCCGTGGTTCACACACAGATCTGCCCAAATACATTAAGGTATTTCTTTGTTTTGAGAATCCCTCACACATTCCACATGGGATCACACAGACAGTCCTCATGTGGTCAAATAAAGTTTGTGAACCCATGCCTTTATAGCTTTTCCATATTAATCTGCATTCTGGGCATATATCCAATTAAAGCCTCATGTATAGATCACTGGGTTACTAACTGGCTTGCCTACTGGGGGGAAGGGAAATAACAAGCTCATGACTGCACAATTTAGCACTGCCTCTGCTTTCACTTTTACATGCACCAGTCTTTTTTAATCTAGTCTTACCATAAATAAAGAGTAATGACGCTTGCTGAAGAGCAGCTCGGGTCCCTGCATGCTGGAACACACAGTAGCTGATGCAGAATGCATTTACATTAAAAGCCTAACTCCAGTGCAAAGCAGACAAGGTCTTCTCACAAACACACTACAAAAACAGGAAGCAAAGGGGGAAAACTTCACAGTGTTTGGAAACAGCAGAGCATTGTTTGTACACGTTTTCCTCACAATTCCAAAATAAAAAAACGGGTAACGTGAAATCTGAGCACAGCAAGAGCCTTAGATCAGACACAAAGGTCTCAACACAGAAGCACTCAGATCTCCAGGTACAGACTGTACAGGCAAGAAGATGCACAGGGCAAGTTTGTTCTCTTATTTCTGCTAAGAAAATCTGACAAGTAGAGACACAACCTCCCAAACCGTTGACGTTAAACCTAGATAATGTTACACAGCCCTACATCATTATCTCAATTAAAGCGGGTATGATAAATGAAGAGGCACTAGGAAACACATAACCCACCAAACGTAAACATTCCCTCCATTTTTTAACTGTGTTCAAAAGGGAAGGCACCACGGCACAGGCCTCACACACTGTGGCTATCACTGCCCCGTGTAAGAAGCTGCACTGTGGCCAACATCCCCTCGAGATGAGTCAAAACGTTCCAGTCACTGCAGCCAGAGACTTCCCTTTCCAGCTGGAGCACACAGATCCATCTCATCTCTAGCCTGCAGCTGCTTTAATTCTTGCTTCCCATCACATCCTTTCTTTCCCTCCCTCCTTCAAGCCCACTCAGGCTATGCTGTAGCACCATGAACACACGATACAGAGATAATTCAGGTTTAAAACTGACCAACCTACACTCCAACCCACAGGCACAGAGGACCTGTTCCTGTATTGGGGTAAGCACCACCAAGGGCTTGGTACTTCCCCATGCTGTCTATCTGCACGAGGGAGCAGCCTGATTCACAGTCAACTCCCACAACAGATTATAAGGTTTCACCATGTTTAAAGTACATTAGTCAACCCAAGTCACCAGAGACATTTGAAATAACTTACAATAAATCAGGAGATTAATTCCAAGGGAGGCAGTGACACAGCACAAAAAGAAGCGTACACTAGTGTTAGTCAAGAAGCCACTTATTGGTGTCAACAAATTTTCCACTATAAACACCACAGAAAGAAGACATTGCAGTCTTCAGGGCAAATGCTGGGCTGCAAAGGCAAAGTGGTTACCTGGAAGGGGTATGTCAATATTTAATACCAAAGTGCATGTCCGGTCCTGCACATTTCATTTAATTTCAAGCTTTTCCAGCCTTATTTCCTGTTTCATTCACAGCAATCACAAAAGATTAATTACCCAACGTTAGGAAATGTGTTTTCAGTTGGACAAGACATGTCGACCATGTCTCTACTTCCACCTTCAGTAACAAAGTTCTGTGCCAACACAAGTTTTATGCTTGCTTCCATGTCCACATTATTTTATTGCAAAGTAGATGGGATTTTCAGTGCCAAGACTCCACTCAAACCATTTGCTGCTCAGGGAGAGGATGAGCCTGTTCCATGGCTTTAGATGTCAGGCTAATTTCTAGTTAAAAATTAAAAATCTTTCCTCAAAAGTCACCATAACAGCATTGACCAAAAAAAAAGAACACCAAAACAAACAAGAAAGAAAAAATTTGGAGGATCTGAAAGAAATACAAAGAGTAGAAAGAAAAACTAAAGTAATGCTGCAAAATTTACACTTGCACAGATCTTTCATCAGTGCTCTTCCCTTTCACATAGGGGCTGCATTTCATACCAAACATGATAGGGGATACTACTTCAAGCCCTCATTACACAGCTGGCATGGCTATTCCTTTAGTATGGAATATCTGAAGAATTACCAGTGCTCCTGCACTGAAAGAATAAGCTGAAGCTCCTTTTCAAATTCAATAATTGTGCTACTATAACCTATTTACTAAAGGCAGAAGTTTAGAGCAATTGCATAGATTTTCTCCTGGTTTAAAAAAACGACTGAAAGACATCTGTGACATGATGGTGCTTTCTCTTCCTCCAGACACCCAAATAAACCTCTCTGTTCTATGTTCCTGTGGATAAGGAACACAGCTGCTCCACTGAACACGATTAATCTTCCACCAGGAATCAAGAGGTACTCAAACTACAGGCATTTCTCTGCTGAGCAGCAAGACAAGGACACAGACAGATCTCATTCAGCACAGTCCATCGAAGGAGATGGAAATCTCTGCCATGACAGTAAATGCTGTTCTTCTAGAACCACTGGGCCTCTCACAGATTCCTTCCCCTCCCACCTTCTTTCTCAGAGCCAGGATACTGAGCAAGCTGCTCAGATGACAGAACAGCGGAGCAATCAGCAGAGTGTTGGAGGCAGGCACACGCTCACAGCTCTGTCACTGGCACCCAGTGCCCTGCCTGGCACCAGCAGCCAGGGCACAGAAACCTCTCCTTGTGCAACCCCCCTTGGAGCTGCCAGGAACAACGCCACACTCAGATCCCAGCGACAACAACTGCATGGCCACCACGAAAGGGATCTGAAGAACTGCATTATCTTACACAGATCCTCTGCTTAAGAGTCCACATGAAGTTCTACTTTCAGTTTCCTACCTTCTTACAGCTTACTTTGCACCAGAGAGAAACGTGGTGTTTTAAGATGCCTCTGCAATCACGTTCCTCTCAAGGGATTCCTAAATTTATGAGCTCAACATCAAGATGTTTGTATAGTAAATCCAAGGTTTGATAAGGAAGAGAGAACTGCCAATCTTTTCACAAAAAAGAATCGCAACACCTTGCTTCTTTAACAATTCTGCAAGCTCATTCTCCTCCTGAAAATTTCAGTGCAGTCAAGGTTTCCCTGTCTTACTCTTTATTTCTGAATTCAATCTTAACAGCCTCTGAAGCAAGAGCAAAGTGGTAGGCTGTCAGAAGCGACTGTAAGGAGAATACACAAAGCACACATGCTGCAGAAAGCACAGACTCAAACTGATTGGCACCTGGCTCCCCGGCAGATATTTTCTTTGCAGGAAGATTGAAGGGTAGTAAGAAGAGCACGACACTCTGGGCCACGTTCTGCTGTCAGTCACTCTCCCACGCTTCCACTGATTTTTAACGACATTTACAACCATTAAGAAAATTAATAGCCATCAAAATCAGGAGGGAAGATGCAGCCTAGCAGACAAAGCAAAGGAAAATCATTTCTGCTCCAGCTCCCACCAGTGATTTATCAGGAGCATTAGGGTAAAGCACTGCTGATCCTTGGTGTTCAACCTCAGGCCCTCCAGAGTGAACCACAGATGCACACACCAACTAAGAAGGAACTGCAAACTAAGCATGAACCAACAATGGCAAACATATCAGATCTACATTATCTGACTCTTTGTTTTCCCCACATACAAAAACACTGACCATAAAGCACTTGGAGATGGTCAAAGCACAGCGAAATTGAAATTCAAGGATTACTAGAATGAAGGTATTATACTGTCATCCAAAAATCTTTTTTTCCCTGTTTTAAAGGCCAAAAATAATCCCTCTTCTTATTTTGTTCACAGGTCAAACAGACATTCATATTTATGGAAAAAACTTACACACCCTTAGTATTTTGATTAAAAGTTGGAGTCCACTTGGCAAGTTTCAAAATCTTTTTTTTTCAAAGCAGTCTCTACTTTACTCTTAATAATGCCCATCCCTGGAAATGGATAACAAAGTCCTTCAGTTTTCTTCTAGACAGCAAAAACAGCCTGGTCACAATACTCACTAGTTTTATTACAGTATCAAACAAGAAAGTCTTGTGGTACAACAGAACCCCACTACAGCAGGAACCAGCCATGGTAAGAGGCACTTGCCAATCCCAAACACTCATATTCAAATAGCCAAAACAGACAAAGATGGGAAGAAAAGAAAAAAAAAAAAACCAATATCACAGCTTCACCATTGAGAAATACCTGCTCAGTATTGTTTGAAAGGTACTGCAGGGAACACACCATGGAGTATCTTTAGGAGATTCAGGGGGGAAAAAAAGGTGCTCTTTTAAAAATTGTCAGAACTGTCTCACTGCAAACGCAATTACCTAATGGTGCTCAGTTGATGTTAATTGTCCATAGATAAACAAAAAATGAGGCCACTTTTTTGTTCTCAAAATTCGTGCCTTATCTTTGGGTTTACATCATCAGAAATCTCATCCATAAAACATGCATGGACATTCACATGCTTCAAAATATATAGAACTTATTTCTAAGAAAAAAATACTATTTCTGATTCTCATCTACTAACACAGTTTCTCTTTAGGTCTAAAAAACATTATGCAAAATATAAATGTAAAAGATTTGTATTTGGGAACACAATTATGTATCCTCAACAAAACCCTCTGATTTAGCTTAATCTCAGCTTTCTTCAAACAATACTTACCATAGCACATGTGGCATCCTTGAAAACAAAATCTTACAAAACCTAAATCCTTTTCTGTGTGCTAATAAGGTTTGAGTTTTAAGTTTTTCAAAAGGAGAAAAATATTTCATTTTATTTAGCCTATCTTTAAGCACTAGAAATCTAAGAAAGAAAAGTTCTTTAGTGACAGTGTGAAGCATTCAACATTCCCATTTTTAATATCAAGAAACTAGTGGTCTGGACTTTAAGAAGCATTAGATAACCATTTTTAGTCATCTTTTCTGTAGTCCTGGTAATTATTCTTTTAATCAATGAAAGCAACTATTCCTTTCAAAATTTTCATCCAATGAGAAAATCATGCAATCCCTCGGACACAGGAACAAGAACTTTACTTTCCACTTACTTTGAAAAGTGCAAGAACTCTTACCCTTGAAAAAGCTGATATTCTGAGCAGACACAGGAGAGGTGCTCCAAGGGGCCAGGAGAGCTTTGCTTCATTTTAAACCTCTCACCTTGCCACGGCCTCAGAAGTGAAAATGGCCACAGGTGCAAATATCAAGCAAGGTAACAGCAGAAGCAGCAGCACCATCTCCCCACGCCTTCAAGGAATTGGGAGCAGCTGCCCCTGCAGAGGATCCACCCTCCTGCAAACTTCAGCCACAACCACATACCACAACAGCATTTCAGCAAATTCTGAGACCAAATGGGGGAAAAGAGAGCTACTTGCAGCAAGCAGCATTTTTTTTCTCAATAAAACTCTATTGTCTGAGGAAGGGAGACAAGACAGAGCTGGCACATGGCCCACAGAGCAGCAGTGATGGCTGGAGGATTCTGAGTGAGGTTTTCCCCATAGATGAATGCCACAAACTCACTTTCCACCAGGACAGTGTTGTCTAAATGTTGGCATAAAATGGGTGACAGAGCAACAGCTTCTACACCAGTTCTGCCTAACAGGGAATTTTCCAGCAACCCCCTCACCCACGGAAGAGCCACTCCAGCCACTGCAGGTCACTCAGCACCTTGAGATCCACCAAAGAGAGGAGAAAATGGGGCTCTGAGAGCTGGACAAGGCTGAGAGTGGAGTCAGCCCTGTGCCCCAGCCAGCAGCCAAGCACGAGCTGCACGGTGATCCCTCGCTGAGCCTTCCTGCCCCTCTGAACAGCACATCCTGCCATTCACGTTACAGGCAATGAATGGTAATCCCTCTCCTCAAATTACCCTCCTGATTTCAGCAGAGCGAGACCAAGAATGTACATGACTGAGTGTACTTCCAGTTCAGATTTAAGTAATTCCAACTTGACGAGTTTCTTAAGCTCGGTTAGTAATGGCACACATCTAGAAGGAACACTCAAATCCAGAAAAAACATACTCTTTATTAAGTTTCTCAAAAAAGGAAAAATACTTAATATTATTTAAAAGCTTACTAAAAATCCAGATTGAAGTAGAAGAACGTAGCCTTCGCCATACCCTCATGCCCTGGACCCCAGAGTCTGTGACCTGGCAGGTTACCTGCTTGTATTTCCCACTCTACTGGCCCTGTCCCATCAGTCGTGGGACAGCCCAAGGGGCAAAGTCAACAAATCACTTTAAGTACTGGAAATGGCAGCGCTGGTAACAACAAATGTCCACAAATCCTGGCAAGCGAGTCCCCTCTTCCAAAACCTAGAGAGTGTTGTTAAATGCTCCTGCTTTTTAAGCCTATGAACTGAAGGCCTTTTAACTTAGCATCTGGTTCTGACTTCATGTTTTCCTCCACAACCACAAGAGCTAAAACTTCATTCACCGCTGACGTGATCAGTTATAATGTATGCTTTTCAATTGTCTTTTCCCTTTCCTGGTGTTGTCCCTGCATTCTTAAATATTGTGCAAAACAGGAAAATTTTACGCAATGATTTAATAATACATTTTTTTTTGGCACAAATTCCAGCCTACCATGTTTCCCGCTCTCTTCTTCCTCAACAGTCTGGCGGACTGTGCACTGAAACACATCACCTCCCTGAGCCACTGAAAAACAAACAACAAACCTGCAAAAGGTTCAAACAGAGAGAGTGTTCCCCAGCCAGCTCACAGAGATTTTTCTCAACCTGACCCTGCTAACTCTTAAGTGCTTACAAAAGATGGATTGACAGGGTATGGCACAGATGCAGAAATGAATGGCACAGGGCAGGGCTGACTCAGCCAGCACTGCTGCCAATGACACTGCATCAGCAGACGTGCAAAAAAAAGTTATTTTATTGAGTGCACATACATGCACAAGCTCTCTGAACGGATTATACATGCTGAAGTATCAATCATCTTCAAATACCTGGCTGTTTGTGGAATCAAGCATTATGTTATCTGTGAACACACAGAACAAAACTGATGCAACTAGCACTGCTCAAAACACCAATAAACAAGCCACAATCTGCCCATGCAACCCACAATCTAATTACTTCTAAAGACTCCAAAAGGCTTGAACTATTTGAGGTAGGTCTCTTTTCTCATAAATCCTATATGAGGAGATGAGTAAAACCCTATTAGGTTAGCCATACTTACTAACATAGAAGGAAATTGTATCGCGTTAAACTCATCTGTTACCTAGGAACTTCAAAAGTACCAACAAATTATACGCAATAAACTGAACAGTTCCAAAAAAATCACTCTTTTCTATGTACTAAACCTACCAGCTTTTTCCTCCAAAAAGGCCCCTCAGTGCACACAGCTCTGTGAGTGATTTTGGTGAGACCAAGGCTTCAGCCTCTGTTCTCCCTCAGCTGCTAAAAAAGCAAACCTAACCTTTCACACTGGAACATGGATGCAGACGGGACTCTCAGCGTAGCCTCTCACCTCTGAAAAACCAAACATTCTTGTTGAATTTCACAGAATTGTGAAGTGGTTTAGGCTGGGCTGGAAGGGACCTTTAGGGACCACCTTGTTCCATGCTCTGCCATGGGCAGGGACACCTTCCACTATCCCAGGCTGCTCCAAGCCCTGTCCAAGCCAGCCTTGGACATTTCCAGGGATTGGGCAGTACATCCTGTCCTAGAAGGACTACACCCCACCTTGGAGGCTCTATCAACTCTTCCCATCACTTCTATAATCACAGTTACAATGTCCCACTACAAAAAAAGAAAAAAAAGTATTATCCAGAGCTCCACAAAGGCGCAGCCCTGTGAGTGATGCTGAGCTCTTCCAGGCCCTGCTTTGATGCAGATCAGGTCCCACTGAGGACCAGAGGCAATTTACAGCCTCTCCCATGGGGACTATTACCACCACGTAGTTACCAGCACCACATCTTTACTCCCCAGCCAAAACGAAAAATGAGGCCCAAGTATTTCTGAGTATCCTTTTTATTTATGTTCCTGAACATGTAAAACTTACTGGCTGGGTGCTAACACTAATAGCCTTGAGAGCTCTCACTCTGTCAATGAATATAGCTTCTGTTTTCATATTTTATATACGCTCTGTGACATATAAACACATACCTTAACACTACTGATTTATAAATATGCTTTTTAACCACTGCAGGAACTATATATGCAAAGGTATGTTTGATAGGCATTAAACAACTTTAAAGAAATATCGTTTTCTTATGTCGAACTACTAACTAATATAGCAATAAAATAAGTTTGTCACAGCAAAGCAATATTCCATTAAATCACCAGGTCTTCAGAAAAATTTGGGGGTTGTTAATGCAGGCACATGCCCGCCTTCACTTGTGAAAGAGAATCTCAATTTCATCAGTACAGATAACATCGAGCAATTTGTTCTCAATTTGCAGAGAATTCTAAATTGTCATGGCTTTTATGCAAATTATGACACTCAGTACTCTTTCTGATGCACCAGAGCCAAATACCTGGGAGACAGCAGCAACCCACAACAAGCAAATATATGTACACTCAAAACCTATAGGTACCACCTCTCATCAAATGAAAGCCATCATCTGCAACAGTAAATCATGAGAAATACTAAATATAAATAGTAATTTATGCTTCCATTATTATAACGAATCAAAAAATTATCTTAAATTGGTTTGTTATTTATGTGTTCCTACTTATTTATACATAAGTTTAAAGTCACATTTGCAGAGCCTTATCAACAGCACAGGACTCAAAGACAGCACTTGGTTTACTGACCTGACTGTTTATTATTATTATAAATTCATATTAATTCTACTTGCAATCTGGATAATACTACAATATTCATTTTTCAGGAAAGCTTTAAAAAATTCTTCTTGCAAGATTGTTTTGAAACTTTTGAGCTCTGCATAATACTTCCCACTTGAGCTAATTGTTTTCAAAGGGAAATTTAATTTTTAAAAGTGTGTTTTTCTAACTAATGGGAATCTGTGCTAAAGTAAACAATGAGTACAGCTTGATAGGAATTTTTGCTCTATCTTTACCAAAATAAGGAAGGAAAGACATGTAATAGCATGCTGAAACACAGGCAGTAGCAGAATTGTTGAATTTTAAAAAACAATTAGAAGACAATTTTCTACTCCACTTCTCCTGTTTGAAACAGATCATCCTGCCCTACCTCATTTAATATTAACTGAGTATGTTCTTGTCTCTAGAAGAAAACACAAATGCAGTTCCCTAATCCACTTACAATCTTGTTTCAAATGCATTTACGATAAGCCAGCCTGTCAATAAACCATTGTCCTCACAGATCATGTCTGTACAGCAAAATGTTAAAAAGAAACTCAGGTCTTTTCAGGATTGCCACCAGCTTTGAACAAAACATTTACATTACACCCAGCCCACCTGCCAAGGCAAAACCGAGAAATGTGAAACGGGCATGAAAAGCCAAAGCTTCCACCTCCTTGAGGGATATTAATGAGTAACTTCATGGTTTCAATAAAGCCTTATCTTCCCAGACGGGAATTAGAGAGGTCATCCCTAGCCAGAGACAATGAATCACTCATTTATTCTTTCCTTGTCTGCTGCACATACATATGTATCACAAATCTTCCCTGCAACCCAGGACTTTAAAACTCATGGTCTTCAACATCTACTCCCCACTGGTGCAAGAGAAAGAATGAAAGAGAATTGAAGGAGACACGAAAGAGACAATGCAGAAGGGTATGAAAGACACAGAACAGTCATGACACCTATGTTTAAACTACTGAAAATCAAATTTTACATTTCTCTTGAAGAAAAGGTTATTCCTAACCCCACCCTGCTCCTCCTCCCCCCCAAAAAAGTAAGAAATATTAAATTGGACTTCATTTCTGTATTTGTTTTTACTATCACTGCCCCTCAAGCTGTGCAAGGACAGATCTCACTGGTGAAAAAAAGAATTAGTAAGGGTGCTACATTTGAGTTTGGTAGGTGTTTATAAAATAAACATTATTCCTCCCATGGGGGAGAAAGTCAAATTCATCCCCAGGCAATCTGCTGTCTGACAAACAAAGTTTCTAAGTGTCAAAATTTCCTACTGGGACTTTAGCATTTACAGCAACAAAACAAGAAAAAAAAAGCTACAGATCTGTATTCACTTTCTCCAAAAAACCCCTAACCAGAATGAAACCCTGGACATGATGCGAGTGAAACTGTAATGGTGACACTGTGCTATATTTAAGCAATTCTTTGAGAAATAAGAACCTGATGCAAACAATGGAAACACACATAAATCAAATGGAGTCCTAACACCTACACCATGGGACTGTCCACAAATTAATACCTTTCTGCATTTGTTAACTGGGTGCATATACCAATTCAGAATACACTTATTTTATTATTATTATTATTTGATTAACATGGACTTACTTTAATTGAAAGTCACTTATCATGTAAAAAAATGCACTTCATAGAAAGCATTATTTTTTTCCTCTCTAAATTTTGCTAAAATAAGATGGCCTAACAGTTGCTTCATTGCATTCTTGCATAGCACTTCTGCTACCAAAAACTATCTTGTCAGCACAAAAATTGTAGCTGCCTAAATAAACAACAAAACCAGTTATCTTTCAAAAAAAAGTAGGTTAAGTCTCATTATTCAGACTTATATATGTGGGCACATACCATCTCTATTCATGGAATAAACTACAAATGAATAATCCATACACAAACTAATGCTAATTTCTATATTGCAGCCCAGGGACTGACAAGTAAGAGCTTGTGGGGAGAAGAATTTAATTCAAATATATGTCTCAAGTGACAATAAAAAGGATATAAAGTGCCTAGAATCAACAAATAACTTATCCACTGTACTCAGGGACATAATCTGCCAGATCTGGATTTAGCTGTCATTACAACTTTTGCTTTCAAATGCAAAACAAAGTGATGTTATTTTCCCGTTCAATTTTATTCATGTGATATAGAATGCAGTAAAACTCATCATGCCAGAGGATTTGCAAAGGGATGATGTGAAGGTTAATTACTGGCTGCTCATAAAGCATCCTGGCTGTCGAAAGCCCCATGTGTAAAAATGACCTTGTTATCAAAGCTGTTGAGTGCTCCCAACGGTCACTTTCAATGGACAGAATGGATATTTTTCTGTACCTCTTGAAAACCAAATTAGTTGCATTCAAATATCTACCTCCAGTTTGAGGAGGTTTTGGCACTGTGCCTCTACCCCATTTCTGTAGGGAGTGGGGAGTTAAACTACCACGGATTTTGCTTAAATCACATCTTTCCAGCTCAAAATGAAAAAGACTAAAATGCGGGTATCATAGAACCAACGTCTGAAAGATACCTGCTGAACCTACCCACACAGTCAGGCAACAAGTGAACACAGATCTTATCCCTGTGCCCTAATTACCCCCTGGAAACCAAAGACACTACCTGAAACAATAAAGCACAGATATTTCTGTGATCAACGGTATTTGTAGGGTGAGTTAGCACTGGGAAAAAATGATAAGGCACAAGACCAAGCACGAAGAGCACTGCTCAACAAAATGGAGCCTGCAATGCTACGCACAATGCTTTGGTATCTTCTTGCTATTTATACACCTAAAATAATTAGGAATGAGAACACCTCAACATTAATTAAAGCACAGCCCCATAGGACTTCAGAAATCTTTTCAGAGATGGTTTCTCTGGTGACAGCTTTGCCAGCGAGCAGAGTTTGACGTGTCCTGTAAAAATACAACTTCATGCCTGGTATTGCCACATTGCAGAGAACAACATCTGAAGCGTGATCGTGCCTCTCTCTACCCATATCCTCCTCCTCTCCTCGGCTTAGAAATAATCAGCTATGGATACTGCCAGGAAAATGCCTCATCTCCACTAATATCCAACTCCCCCTCCACAATGATGCTATCTTAACAAAATGAAGAACTGCAAGAACTCCTCGTGCTTGTGTCTTTCAGGAGCTTTCTCCAACAGTGCTCGACCAAATCCTTCTTCTCTCTTTAAGCAATAGTTGTATCAAAGAAAGAAAATACTCCCTTTGAAACATCCTCGAGAGCCCAGTGGAAACAGCAAGCAGAGATGTCACTGTGGCACAAAAAGGCGCTCTGTGAGAACAGGCAGCTGGCCTACCTGAAGGTTAAAGGGGCTCCCACTGAAAACCTGCTCTGAATACTTCAGAGCAGAGCATGATGCAGGAGAGACATTTACACACACTCTGCCTCTGTACCAAGGTGTGAAAAAACCCAACCTCCGAGCACAGCACAGGCTGGATGAAATCCATTGAAATGCACCATTAACAGAAATCTACACAAAAGCCAATCCACTCTCTCCTATCGGTGTCCTATAGGAAGGCCAGAATGAAGCCATTGAGAAAAATGAGACATTTACATATAAATCAAAAAAAGACAGGATCCAAGCACCGACTGATTAAAGATCAGTGTAAAACATGTTTTGTTAATCGCTTATTAGATAAAAATCTGTGTAATCACTCTAAATACTCCACAAATATTCAAATAATATTGGCCATGAAATTTTAAGTTGAATATGAAAATATAAATCATATTTTTCAAGACCGTATCTGTCTATAAGTACATCTTCTGTAACGCTGATATCACCACCTCGCATTTTTTTCTCTTGCATCATTTTCCAGCAGGAAGAAAAACCCTGAAGGAATCTCCATATTTTCCAATCACATTGCCTGTATCCGGGCAGGTTATGCGACCGCCAAACCAGAGCCCCCAGAGCAGGCCTGAACCACAGCAAAGTCCGCGCACAACCCGAGCCTTCGCTCTCGAATTAAAAGCATCCTCCACCTCCCTCACCTCCAACTTGGCCAAGGTGCCAGCAGGTATCCGCAGACTTTGGTTTCGGATACAAAGGGCTCTGTATGGTGACTGTATGTCGGAGTCATGTCGAGAGGGAAGGAATTATTTTTTTTTAATAAAGAAAAAAAAATTCAACGACAATAATCACAGTAATAGTAGCCTTGCTCGGAAAATAATGACAAAAAAAAAAAAAAAAAAAAANAAAACAAAACAACACCGAAACTGCAAAAATAAACATCCACAGGATTACGAACAAGGGAAAAAAAAAATCCTTTCAGGATTTTCGCCGGCATTCCGGAACCCAACCGAGCCGATCCCCCCTCGCCCACCGGCGGCCCCGGGGGTTCCAGCCAGGTCCGGCCGCTCGGGGACAGAGGGCGCGGGCATCCCCCGGCCCCCCGCTCCGCGTCCGCCCCCGCGGCGGGGCCGCTGGACCCGGCGGGCTCTTACCGTGGCCGAGGCGACGCTGTTGTCCGCCAGGGTCAAGTGGTGCGGCTCCCACCGCCGCAGGAACTTGGAGGTGAGGATCTTGCTGAGAAACGTCCGGGGGTGCCGGATGACACACACCTGGATGTCCCCCTCCTGCAGCAGCTTGTACCTCATGCCGTTGCAGTGGAGCAGGGCTCTCCGGCACGGCGCGGCACCCATTTTATTCCCCTCGGGAGCGGACATCTCGCCCAGCAGCGGCTTGCTCTCCTCGGGCTGCCTGCGGTCGCTGCCCCCGCCGGAGCCGCCGGTGCGATCCATGGCAGCCCCGCGGGCCGGGTCGGGGTGGCGCTCGGCCGCCCGCGGGGACCGGTCTCTACGGCGGGGAGAGACGGGCACAACCAAAGAAAA
>VWZV01005860.1:875441-910275 GCA_013397155.1 Irena cyanogastra | reverse complement strand
CTGCCGGAGCGGCTCCGCGCGTCGCGATTGGCCCCGCCGCCGTCACGTGCCGCCCTGCCTGACGTCAATGGCCGCGGAGCTGCTCCGGGCAGCGGTGGCCGCGGGAGGTGCGCGGGAAGCGCCGCGCCCCTCGCAGAGCCGCGGGATCGTTCGGGCTGGAAAAGACCTCTGAGATCATCGGCTCCGACCCATGGATCTCACACCGAACGCCGCCTTGTCAACTAGACCGCGGCACCGAGTGCCGTGTCTTTTCCTTAAACACCTCCAGGGACGGTGATTGCAGCATGTCTGCGATCACCCTTGCGATGTCTGATCACCCTTCTTGAGAGCAAATCCCTCCTAACGCCCAGCCTCAAACGCGGCTCATCGGGGCAGGAGGCTGGGCAGGGCTGGAGGTGTGCGGGCACCGCCAGGCCCCTCCGCCCTGAGGGGAACCCCCAGGTGGAAGCTGCGGGGACACTCCGTGCGGTCGGTGTCCCCTTTTCGCAACGCTCGCAGGAGCCCGGGCAGACCACCGCTCCTTGAAGGTAACAAACCATCGCAGGTTGAGTTTTGAGCATCTCCACTCCATCGTTCAGCTCTTGTACAGCCCCTGCAGAGAATGGCCAAAGAAGCCCGTGCCAGGCTGCTGGCACTTCAGCAGTGCTATTCCCTTTCCTCTGGCTTTATGGGGAAACTGGGAACGGCTGCGCTCCCCAGTGCACCAGCCCTTGGAAGCCCGGGGAGAGCAGCGCCTTCTCTCACTGTGCTGAGCAGGGTGTGAGTGTCCTCTGATCGTCGCTGAAGCAGCACAATCGTTTATCAAAAAAAAAAAAAAAAAAGGCAATGAAAAACCAACTCCCTTCTAAGCCCTCTAAACCGCTTAACAGCTGAGGGATGCTGTGTGCAACATGGATTCCATGCCCAGAGAAATGATACCATCGATACTTGCTTTTTTCTCAGATCTTGTTTCCAATATCTTCATTTGAACAGCCAGGTTAGGATCAATTGAAGAAATTACATTTTATGTAACACATGCACATGCCATTGAACTGTGGGACCCCTCACAATGAGTATTACCAAGGTCCAGAATTTAGAAGGAATTTACAGCGCTATTTTAGATCATTCTTGCAACATATTCCGAGAAAGTATAAACCTTTATACTTGAAATACTTAAAAGTGTAAGCTCCCCTCTGACGGAGGGAGGTTGAGAGAGGGTCTGCTCTGTGGTGAGACAATTATTCCAGAGTGTGTGCCCTGACTTGGTTTCTGGTGGCATCTCCCTGTGCAATAGTTCTCAGGTCACCATGCCAAGAGAGGTGCCAGCAGTTGTGGGCAGTGTCACCAGCCCACCCCAGGGAAAGCTCTTTCATGTGATCTATTCACATCACGAGTCACACACAGATTATCTGTTGGAGAGGCAAGCTGCTACTGGAAGGGCTCGGGAGCCTTTGCCATAAAACCTTTTGTAGTGGCTGCTGTCAAAGACAATACATGACCGGCTGGACCACAATTACAGCGAGCATGTCCATCACGTGTGTTGTTACAGCGCTCTTCTGTTGAAATAGGCTTGCATTTGACAGGAGAATTGCTGTCTAAACACTTTCAGAAAGGAAGGGGCTTTAACCTATCAATTACTAGCACATTTGAGGGATACTTTTGTTGCATGTCAGCATCAAAATTATTTACAAAAAGCAAGGAAGTCTCCAGAGTACTTCCAAATACCAGTTGATAAAATAATGCAGAATTATACAACTTGGCAAAGGTTAGAAGAAAGCTACTCATTTAATGACATAAATAATACAACCAACAGGAAGACAAAAATCTCTTTTACAGAGGTTCAAATTGTCAGTATCTCATAGTCCTGGTAATCACTTACCTCCTGACCTTAAGCAAAGTGAATGGTCATTGTGCAGTAAACATTACAGGCAGTTTCCACAGAGCTCTGTACACCATATACTGCAAGGGGTGAATGACACAGGCATTTACCCTGAAACAAACCCAGACCTACTCATACCTATAAATATGGATGGAACTGCAATAAAAATCATAATAAAAAATACTTGCAAACCAAAGTAGAAAAGCACAGCTTTGTTTAGATACAAGTTTTCACTGCAGGAACTGTCTGTTTCCAGGAGTTCATAGGGTGCCTGGTACAAGGGAGACTTGTTCTTGTTTGACCCCAGGCACTGTTCTGGTACAAATGATAATCGTGTCGATAGCAGGGCTATTCGCATACACTCACCTGCACCAACACTTCACTCAGAAATAAAACCAGTGGGACTATTCCAGTGAAAGTCTGTGCAAATGAGCCACCTGCTCAAACCACTGCTTTAAATCTACCAGTTGTCCTCTCTGAGAGCTACTCAACAACGGGAAGATTTTATGTAAGAGTCTGGTGTCCTTAAGTGAATTTCCTGGCAAATTAGAGCAGTTGTTTTCCACTTGTGTTCCACAGAAGGCAGCGAAAAATCAAGGCTGGTCTATAGTGATCAACCCATGAGTTACCTGAAAGGATCCAAGTCTGGAAATCCACCATTCCAAAGAGCTGAAACTCACTGAGACGGTGCAAAAGCCACTCCTAGCAACACCTGTCAAGGACAGAGGTCCAAATGCTGTGCATTTGCAGCTCCCCCTGAATCCCTACTCTCAGGCTGCAGGTGTTCTTCTCTCTGAAGTAAACTCAGCACAGCAAGATAAGATCGAGGCATGAAATCTCACATTGCCTGCCAGAACAGGGCAACCCAAAACCCTGTCTAGACAGGTGAAATTGAAACAGGCTGCTGGCTGCCCAGCTCACTGAGATGCACATCAGCCATCCAACCCACAATAAATAGCCGGTGTGTGACCCAAGGCTGAACACGTTAAAATTAACACCCTTCCTCAAATCTCCTATCAATTATAGCAAACAGAAGTTGGATCAGTTGCAATCCTGGCTTCTTTGTTCTTCCAGACTTCCTCTTCTGGCTCCATGCAGCACAACAGACATCTCAGGTATACATGCTTGGCAGGATTTCAAGGTGGTGTTTGGGGAATTGCTGCATATTTTCTTTTTTCCCCCTAAATGAGCAAATCCAACCAGAAATTTATTGTGAATATGAGACAATCATTCATTTAAATAATAAACACTGAGCAAATAATTCACAATAAAAAGCACATTAGTGAAAATATACCTCTAGCTACTCACAAGGTGCTTCTGGGCATGATAGCAGTTTTGAATAATTCAAGAATTTGTGAGGTTTTCTATGAAATACTTCATTTCTGTGCTACAAGAGAAACACAACCTCTGAAAGTGAAAATTGAATAGTTTATTCATTTATGTTTTTACTACTACCAAGTAGAAGCTACTTTAAGACAGGGCCTCTAGGTACAAGTCAAATTTGAATAGGGAAGAAGATAGAGAGATATTTGTTTTACTTTGCAGAAATATCAGGGCAATTGGACCAAAACAAAAAAGTGGGCTGGCAGGGAAGTGAGCAAAGGTAAAGATGTTTTCTCCAGAAGAGAGGACATTGACAGAAGAGCAATTCAGATCCACCTGCCAGTTCTGTACCCTACTCCTGGACTCTGCCCTTTCATTTGCACTTCTTTGTATCTTGCCCTCTTTTTATTATTCACTGCCATTTCATAATAGGCTTTGTAAACAGAAGCATCGCTTCCTGAAAGACACTGTAGCCTGGAAACCTGGGATATACCCACCATGGATACACCCACTGGAGGTAAACCTACCAGTTTAAAGCAGCTAAGACTTCTGGGTCAGCAACAGACTTTTTTTTCCCCCCTTTCCAAAACTAATTCACTTGTGACATATATTATTCAGAATATTTATCTGCTCAGTTGTATGTCTGTAAAACCAGGAAAGAGCATTAACACAATCACTTGCAAATACCTGGGATTCCAATCTTAAGAAAAAAACTGCTACTTTTTATGCATTTCCAGCATTCGGTCTCTTGGAGATCTACACACAGTTCCATCAGGTTGCCAACACAGAAGCAGTCTCCCTCACATACCTTCTTAAGCTAATTAACACCCACCAACAACCATGTCTTAAAAACAAAAGAAATGTGATATTCTGAAGGAAAAGAAAGCAGCAATTTGTGTCAAATGCTCAGTGCCACCAGCACAGGTTTCATAGTGGCAAGGGGCTTGGAACAGACATGAGAAAACACTTGAGATGACAAAACCTGTGCAGGAAAAAAAATATTGACCAAAGTCACCTTATCTGAGTGTAAACCCATACAGTGGATACCTGTCAAGCTATGAGGGAGCTAACAGAGCAGCTGTGGCAAGGGCCAGACACAGACAATTAGATGCCTCAACAGGGGATGTGCTGACCACTGTCCCCACAGGGGCTTTGCAGATTTGTTGTATGCCCCAAAAAGGAAAACAAGAAAAAAGGAATAATAATCACTATTAATTACTCCTGGTTCATTTTACATTGTTACAACATTAACACATGACTTGGCAAATGTTTTTCCCAGTCAATCAAAGAGGGAAGAAAAAAATAAATGTCCTTTTACTGTCTCTCACTGAAATTTTCTGTCAGAAGCTGTAAGGGCCTACCACAGTCATGCTTTCTGTAACAAAGAAAACCCCCACTTCTCTTGTCTGCTTAGCACATCCCTGGGAGTTCTCTGTTCAGAGATGGGAGATTACGGTTTTTCCAGGCAGAGCAACAAGGACCAGGAATTCCCAAACTGTATTCAATATCCGTTTAGACTCTTACACAGCAGCTGCTCCTCTCATGTTTGGATCCTCGATGCATATTAGAGATAATGGAGCTTTCTTCCCTTATTCACAGAGGTGCTGCCTGGATTATGGAATTCATTAGTCAAGGCTTGCAAATTGCCACTGTTGACTCAGAGCAAATTCCTGCTATCGGACTCACCAGTCAGCTCATTTTCATAACAATGCTTTATTGTTTAAAAATACTTTTAAGCCACTCTTTAGAGAAACTGGGGAATACAACACATTCAAGCAAACACCTAAAACATCAAAGAGATGCAGTCTCAGTAATGCTAGAAGTCCTGCATTTGAAGTGTGTTTAAATTAATCAGTGTGATGCTGTTAAGAGGATTCAGTAAGTCATAAAACTTCGGGCAACTGAATTGCTTCCCAAAAGGGGCGACTGACATTTAAACCTAAATAGATAAAGATTAAAGGAACCCACCCTGCAAGAAGTAGCTACCCCTGAGGAAAGGAAGGCCTTGATTAGGGCACCATTGATCACAGGTGCATAAAAATAAAGATTGGATTTGCAAGGAGCTCTCTCTGTTTCCCAAATTTCTCCTTACCCACTCCTGAGACTAACAGTAATTCTGAAAGACACCTCACAGAGGAGTAGTAAGTGGGAAATCAGACTCTGCTGTGAGCTTGCAATTCTCTGACATCTCTGGCATTCAGATTTCTACTCTTCTCCAAATTACTCAGTCACTGGGTTCTTGCTTTCCCAGTGGATGTGCATTACAGCACAGGGCTGACTGTGAGCAGTGAGACCCTGGGGACAAATGTATCTTTGATTCCTCACTGACATAATGCACACTCTTGAGTGCATGATGCAGAAATACTTTTTTTTCTGCCTGTCATCATCAGATGCTCCAATGTAGGGGGATGTAGGATGAAGCTGGTGGTACCAATTGCTAGAAGGAGCCTGCCATCTGCTGATCTGAGCAGCACTCCAGTCTGACTTTTCCCAGATCTGATTTAGTGGGATGAAGCACTATACAAAGTAGGTTAAATGTATCTCAAATTAAGCAGAATTAACAGAGTTTCTGTGGTGAAGGGATTAATTTAAGTGGAAAGAGGAAGTCCCAACTCTTACAGTATCAGATCTAAATCTGAATTGGACAAATAGAAATAAAGAGGCAACTAAAATAAACCAATTAGTCAGTAGGAAAGAGATAAGCAGAAGATACAGAGAGGAAAGAATCTGAAATTTCTTTTCTTGCTTTGCTGCTCCCAACCAGATAGTACAGCTAAGATATCCCTCACCTTCACCTTTCCAACTTACAGCAGTTCTAAACTTCTTCTTCATGGCCTTCTTCCAGGGCCACCCACATGCCCAGGCATGAACAAAGCCCTGGAAAAGGTGAGCTCTCACCAGGCTGCCATCTCCATTTACTTTCATGCTTACTGCCATCAGGATGTATGTAAAAAATTATCATTTGGCAGGACACAGTGAAAAATCACCATTTCCATTACACTGTCTGCATTATTGTTCCCACTTCCAGCAAATATTTCCTATTTCATCAATAGATTACATCCTACTAGTCATTCCAAGCTGTAAGTGCTAATCAGTTTGAAATGCTCTGTTAGCTCTTGACACCTATAAAACATCACTGTAAGACAACCAAGCATAAAAAGCCAAAGGGAAGTATGGGGTTTGATGCAGAGCTCTGAGCTTGTCATAATAAGGTGAAGTTTCCCCAAAACAGAGGAAGAACAGCTAAGAAAGAAAAAAGTAGTCCCCAGATTAGAGAAGTGTATCTTCTCTCACTGAACCAACAAATGGGGAAGTGAAATTACAAGTGGATGAACTGCTGAAAGACTTGGATTCTTTTTTTAAAGACCAAGGGGAGGAAAAAAAGCAGAATAGGTAAAAAGCATCAAGTATTAGCAGGATTAGTATCACTGGTTCTCTGGTGAAGAGGTGTCACAGAAAGAGAAGATAAATCATCCTTAATTAATGTTTTTATAATGAAATTCCTGTGTTACAATCCCTTCAAAACAATGTTACACAAAAGGCAGCTGAAACTCTCCTACTTTTCCACAGTCCTTTCCTTACCTTAATATGAGCTGGGCTATAAAGTATAACCTCCCATCTGATGACAGTGCACATCATCCAGTGCTAGAGGCTTTGTTGTGCTAAGAATATTGTAAATACATCTAACACAGACCCTGGCCTTAGAAGTCTAAGCAAACAGATACAAAGGACAGAGAGGTGCATCAATTTAATGTGGTTATCTTTCATGGTTATAGATTCACAGATACAGCTAAAGGAACACTTTGGTCATTACATACCTTGTCATTTTTACCTGTCCATCAGCAGAGCATATATTAATTCTTGAAGGTATAATATTCTTGAAGGCCTTACAATCCAAAAGGCAACAGAAAATAGAAAAATAACAGTCATGTACTTCGGACAATCCCCAGGTGAAATGCAACAGAGCGAGAAGATGACAAGTCCAGAGAATTCTCTGAAAAGAACAGGTGGTCAGTAACAGACAGACTGTACCATATACCTAGAAGAAATGCATCACACATCATAAGCAAAAAAAGAAATAAAAAAAGAAACAATTTATGCCTGTAACTTTAATAGTGCCCAAGGCTGCAGCTGACCATCAAAATCAGTTTCTGTGCTACTACAACATTGCATAATGGAGCTGTTTTCTGTGATACATAAATTTCTTCCAGTATATAAGGCTATTTTTTCAGAACATGAAAAAGATAAGCTGAAAAGAGTACATTTGGATTAAGCTCTTCACTAATGCTATAGAAAGCTTTAAGATAAAAATGCAGAATGAGACATTGCAGGAAAACAGCAGCTATCCAGTACCAGCTCTTGAGCCTCTAGTAAGACCTTGAGAGCATTAGGGATGGTACAGCTGTTGCTGCAAAACATCTTGTGGATTGGTTAACTCCACCAGCAAATTGCACCAAGGCAGATATCAATTTACATCTGTTTACCACAGCCACACAGGTGATAGGAGCAAAGGGAGTGGATGCAATGTGGGCAGCGTGGAGCAGGGTTGGGTTATCATTATCAACAGCAGGAGAATAAAGGCATTCTGTGTGTTCCAGGCCTTGTTTGTGAGTGCAGGCAGCTGGGGTTTGGCCTCATTTGTCCTGCAGTCAAGAGCAAAGATTATAGTCCTAAACACTATCTGAATTAAACAGTGAAAGAAGAACCAAAGAACATGCTGGGTGAAGTTAGCAGGGCTGGGGCAGTGGGTAGGAAGGTGTAAGCAGGGATGGTGGGGCTGAGTTGCCATGTTTAGAGGCCTCATAGTAGGTAACTTACACCTCACTGTAACCATAATGAAGGTACAGGTGAGTCCCATGGTTCAAGGTCATCTCAGGAAATCACAGTTAGCTTAGCAGTACTTTTTAATGAGAAATCCTGCATGTGGGCCTGAAAAGACAGATATTTGTCCACTTTAGTTCATGCAGCTGTTCCAGTTAACTTACATCTATGGCTAAAATGCCTCCTTAATTGGGTGTGGGAGCTAATGCTCCATACTTGGAGGATGATGGGCATTCAAGGAAAAGTGTATTTAATACATTAAGAGCTGTGAAGCTGGGTTCTGGGAATAATTCCTCCCATGACTGTACACAGGGATTCAGTTTGCTCTCATATCTTTGAGCAAGAGAAAAAGAAGACATGGCTGTCCAGAGCAATCAAAAGTGGGAGTTTAGGGATGCAAGTTCCAGGAACCATTCCTTGCTTGGAAACAGGGGATGATTTTGGGATTGACTGCTATGCTGCTTTCACACTGATTTTTTATTATGATTGCGTATGGGTTCGCACTTGCTATGCAGCACTAGTTGACCTTTCCTAGGACAAGCCAATTAGTCTGCAAGAGTGAATAAAGAGATATTATCACCTTTAAAATCTGCTGCTGCTGCCACTGCTTTTCCAAAATACTCTCCTGTGGGCATTAAAGTGATGTTTTCATTTATCCACCAATAAAAACGCAGCCTTAACCCATCTGCCTGTCCCTCTGTGTATATATCTGGGTAATTTAATAAATGCTTCTGGGTGTTGATTTACGTCATTGTATCTGTATATAAGCCTGCCTCTGTGGGCATGCTGCTGGTTGTCTCTGAGCATTCATTGTCTCCCTTGTGTGTGTGTATGCCTGTGTGTCTGAATGTGGTTTTGTTTAAAATTTTTCCCTAGAAAAAACAAGAAGTCAGATGTTTCATGAGGTTCTTCGTTAAAATCAAGGGAAGGAAGGAGGATACAGTAAGGGATAATTTAGAGAGAGACTGGGGTAGATTTGGCTACAGTTAATCATCTGCCTGAGTCTTCTCCGAAGGAGATGGAGGAGTTCATTCCAGACATTAAAATGTCTCAGGGGAGGATCGTATAGATCATGCTGGAAGAGAAATGGAAAGAGTAAATTATCCAAAGGCTCAGAAAGCAATGGAGCCAGATGTCGTCTGATCCCAAAGCAAGGATAAAAGCAGGGAGAGAGAACCTTCACAAGATATTCCCTGAGAAACTGTGGGTAGAGATAGGGAAAATGATTTCTAACTGCTATCAGTGAGGTAGATTTCTAAGAAACCAGATTAAGGGATCTGGTATCCTGGTACCCTGGTTCCAGCTGTAATTCTGGCTCACAGGGAAAGGTATTATTCTGAGTCAGAATGCAGAACAAAAGAACGTTCAAATGGAAGTAAATGCGAAGTTTCCCAACATGCCAGCATCCCCTGAAAAATAACTCTGAATAATGGCCCAGGAACACTTTCATAACACGAGTCTCCTCAAACCAGCAGCACAAGGGGTCGGATGGATTTTCCAGCTCCGGTGCCCAGATCACTTTGCACACACAGCTTGTTTTCCTGCACTTAATCATGGGCCTGACTCACCACCCCTGCTCTGCACTATTCACCATTCTCCCAGTTCAGCTGCAGTGTAAACAACCGAATCAGCAGCACCTCACCAGGGGAAACACAGAGAAGCAGCAGTGGCCCTGTCCAAGCACTGTGACATTCTTTGTTTCAAACAAGAGGAAGGTAATTCTTGTTTTGGAAGCTGTTACACACCCCAAAATACCATCATGATATACCAGAATCAGAAGTGTTCAGCATTGGTAACCAGGTATTCCGAGGACAGCAATGTGCCCATGCCACTTTAGAGTGGCCTTTGTCAGGCAGACATTGTGAGCACAACATTTTTGTACATGAAAATACTGGGTTTGTTACCTACGTCCTCCATGGCATCTGGCTGTGATCCAGTACAGTTCCTGAGAAATACCTGGGAAGTTTTCTGTATATCTTTTGTTTGCAGAGGGACTCCCATGCAGCACAACTCTTCCCTATAGTGCTGTTAAACACAAGTAACGTCAGCCCTCATTGTTGCATACATTTCCTAGAAGAGGTAAAAAAACCTGAGGTAATTAGAACTTACATTCCCGTGTATGATCCTTCAAGTGAAAACTACTGAATGAAAATATTACCTGCAACAAAATAATATTTTTCTTACAGAGAAAAGCATGACTCAGACCTTGAGACACCTGGCCACTTGCAAAGTAGCTTCCCTATAGGAATTCCTGCTAAATTCCTAAGCCTTTGACAATCTTGTTCACACTTGTTCTTTTCAGGAAGTTTTCCCCATGTTTTCAGACATCTTTCCTCTAATTAACATCTTCCATAAAGTAATTTCTTTCCAAAGCACACTACAGCAGCCCCTACATTTTTCTCCAGCCCCTAAGTTTTTCTCCATCCTGTCTGGGGTGCAGGTGGTGACCCTTCTGCAGGGCCCCCAGTGCCCACAGCCCCAGCCCACCAAACCCAGGGCCATTCCTAGCACTTTGCTCCGTGCATTACAGGGGATGTGTCAGCCAGGGCTATTGTTTGGAACAGGAAGCAAGTTTGGCCGCCTCTATAATTTAGATTGTAGGCAATAAGCAGGGGTGTGGTGTGCAAAGCAAACAAGGCAGGATTAACAGCTCTTTTCACTTCTGGACAAGGAATTGGTGGCCCACAGGATCCTGTCCCGTATTGGCTATGGCTTCTCCTCGTGACCACAGCCAGGAGTGAAAAACCAGAGTGTCCTCCAGGCTTTCAACTGGAGAGTGAAGATAAAAGTCCAGGCCCCATGTTCTGACAGAACTTTATGAGCTAAACATCTTGAAATGAGATTATGAGAGAAAATTAAGAACAGTCTTCTCCTTTCAATAGGTCTTTAAAAACAATAACCAGGCTTTACTGTAAATTCATTTATTTTCCCTCAGTGTGCCAATTCCCAAGCTGATATCTCCTCTGTGTACCAGGGATATATATAGATCTAAATGTGGCAAGAAGACAGAAAGATTTTATTTATTTAGCGTAAGGACAGAATGGGGGGAGTCCTTTTTTTCCAGGAAAAACTTACATCAGAGAGTGAGTTACACATCTTGTTAAAGAAATACTATGAGGTGAATAAAATCCAAATTATATTTAGCTCATAGGAGGTGACAAATAATAGTCAGGTTGACTACTGCCTTGCTGGAAGTCAGTCAAAAACCACTGTCAAATAAAGCACAAAAATAGAGAAAATAGAAGAGTCTGTATTCTTGCATTTGCTAAAGTGAGCAACATTTCACTGTTTATTGCTAGCACGTTTTTTAAACTAGTTGTGAATACAAGGAAAGGTACTTAAAGTCAAATCCTGGCCTGCATTCGGCTGAGATCACTGGAAGGGCCTGGTTTGGATCTCCAAAACAGTCTGAAAATCCCTCACTCTATGCAGAGGATCATCAGTGGCAAAGTCAAAACCCGTGTCCATTGTCCTGCCAGGTCACTGCAGCTGTGGCACCACACACGTCCTTCTGTGCCTTACCAGGGACAAGTGTCCACGTCATTCCCCACTGCAGCAGCATGAGGCAGGGGCAAACAGAGGAAACTCAGGGGTTTCCTTGCAAACACCCAAGCCTGTGACAAAACAGGCCTAGACGCCACTGTGACAGTGTGTATTAGCTCAGAGTAAAGTCAAAACAAAAGGCAGCCATAAGCATTCAGATCCCTGGATCCAGACATTCATTTAATCCACAAGACTTCTCATGCAGAGCTGAGCTTTGTGGGGATGTCCTAGATCCATCTGATGACCAAACATGCTCTAATTTGCTCCCAAGGCAGAAGTGCCTCCTCTCACTGAGCACTCCCCACCCTCTCACAGCTCCCTTCTGGGTCAGCCCTCCCCACAGGCGAGTGGGTGCAGGAGGATCATCATTCTTTCCTGGCACAGCAGCTAATCCACCCTGCCTGACTGCAGAGAGATAGCTGAGTACTATGTGGGGGAAGATTTTTTAACCTATTCTTGCCTTGCTCCGTGTTAGGAAGCCACAAACTCTCTCATATAGCGGCAGCTGATAAAGTTGCCTCCTCTATCTAGAAAGGACACCTAACCAGAACAACTGGAATGTAACTTCAAGAGTTAATAAAATTTTCAAGCAGTCATTTATGTGCACTCTATCAAATGGACATAAAATTATCAAAAGATTCCCCCACCTTTTCTTGGTTGTTTGGGTTATTAAGTGAAAGCAAAGGTTTAAACTGCTCCCTGAGACAAAAGGGCCTGCAGAAAGACCTTGCTATGCTAACAGTCACTGTCTGCAGTCAGAGTTCCTTCCTTAAGCACTTGAGCACTGTGAAGCCTTGAGGGGACACTGCTTTAGCCTAGAGACAGATTTTGGGTGAGATTTTGGAAGAATGGTTTGCATACAAGTAGCAATGTGATCACCACTGGAATGCTGGTTTCCTGCTAGACACACACAGAGATTTTGTGACCCCGTGTTCTTTCACAAAAGACAAGTGACCTGCAAAACCCCAGCGTTTCATATCTCAAAGTGGTGTGGCAACACAACCTACATAACAATAATGACTCACTGGGAAACAGAAGGATCAAGCTCCAGGGATCTCTTCCTCAGTACAGACCTGCAAATACACTGGAATAATTTGCATTGCACAGCTTGCCTTGCAGAATCCGCAGATAAAAATCAGGCTTGGCATGGCTAGGATATCTGAGCAATATTTAGCAGCAGAACAATGAGCCAGCTGGGAAAGCATGTACTTATCCAAATTCAAGTGGGCAAGTAATTTTGGGCAACGTGGTTACTTAGGGATTGCCTACACAGGGAAGTTGGGACAAAGCAAACTAAAGTTTGAATGCATGGCATGTAAACCCATTCCAGAAAACAGTGCTGTAAACAGTCCAGTTTTTCTCTGGGTAGTGCATGAGAAATTCCTGTGATTTTTTTGGTGGCACCAGAGCTGAGGTCCCCAAATACCTGGGGAGCTGACACAGCTGCTTCTTTCTTCTGCCTGTGGCCTGACACCTTGCCTTTGCACAGTGACTGGAGAATTGCCTGTTCCCTCACTCATTGCAGAAGTTACTGCCTCTGTAACAGGAATTGGAAAAGCCAACCTTCCTGAAATCTCAAAGGATATGAGCTCCTCAAACCCAGCCCCTCTTTGCTGGTGTAATTACAAGCAGTGATGTGAAAGCTACACCAAAGTTGGGATGAAAAAGCAAGACAAAAGTAAGCCTGCACAGATCTCTCAGTGTAAGCCACCAGGCCCAAATGAAGCATGGATTCAGGTCCTATTATTTAGGGCTCAGGCTATCAATTACAACCAATCACTCCTCATTCCCAAAAGTCATGTGTCTGAGTGACCCCAGTCTCCTCCTCCAGCATGGCAACACAAACAGCAGTGATCTTGGGGAAAGCAAAGACAGAGGCAGACCCAGGGGTGCTTACTGTTTGTAGGTACAACTCCCTTTTAAGAGGGAAAAAAAAAAGAAAGAAGGGAAGGAAAGACAAGAATAGGGACCAGGAAGAGCCACAGAAAGGGAGCAGACCCCACCAGATGTACACAGAGCTAAAGGCCCTGATCAGACTTCCCTGTCCCTGACCCGTCAGACACACAACCTGACTTGCTAATACTGAAAGAGCACCAGAGGAAGTGGGACTTGGCAGCATGTGCAAGCAGTGGGGAGCAGGATATGCTCAGTCCATAGTGCATGACCTAATCCATGTGTGCTTTCAACACCTTGGCACCTCTAGGAAGCTGGTGGCCCTGGCTGTGTTAGCTCTGGGTGCAGGCTGGGCTTGGCCAGCACCACCTGCCAGCACCAGAGGGAAGTGACATGTTATCAAAAACTGCACTGCTCACCCAGGCAGCTCACCATCCCACTTTGGGAGCCAGGCCATTTCTGCCTGTAACAGCAGCCACATGCAAGTTTTTTGCACTGAGTGGCTACTGTGGGTGCAGGCAGCTCCTTTCTGGACAGTCACGATGATGCTGATGTGGCAGAACAACTCCACTGCCACATGGGAGGGCTGGATGCTGCAGCAGGAGGACTTCAAGAGTGTAAGCTGGAACCCAGGAAGTTTCATGAGTCACCACTGCTCCTAAATTCCCTACCCCTTGGGGATGCTCCAGGTTTGGTGCTCACCTTAGGGGATCCCTGCTAGGACACTAGGCACTGGTGAGCCCCAGGACAGCCATGAACAAAATGGCATTCAAGTATGACCTATCATATGGTTATCACTCATGGTGAGAGTAAGTTTACATACAATTTGCAAAACTTTGGGTGGGGAGCTTCAGAGAAAGTTATGGTGCCACTTGTCACCAAGTAGCTTCATGAAGGCAAATTGAAATGTGAATCTACTGAAGAGGCTTTCTTAGAAAGGGAAGGAACTCACTCCTCTTGCCATCAGAAGCTCAGGGGCATTCACAGGAGGTTCATTTCCCTGGAGAATATAGTTTCTGATCAGCAAGAGAGGATTAAGATGACCAGAAAAGCAAAGAAAGTGGGCAGGGAGGCCTAAAGGTGCAGGAGCAGTTTCATCTTGTTCATACTTCCTCCTTCCAGCAGCACTGCTGTGCACCGAGGCATTAAAGGGGAGATCTCTTTGCATCATACTGGGCCCTGTGGCAAAGGAGATACCCATCCCTGCAGCTACAGGGGAGTTTCAGAGCGGGAGTGGTGCAAAAAATTACACTTATCTCACAGTCAGTTGACAGCAGAAGCTCCAAGCAAAGTCCTTCCAATCGTGATGGTATCAGCCACCTCCCTGAGCAGCCTTTTCTCCCTCCTCCATGTCTACACACCATCGAGATGGTTCTGCTCCCCAGAAAACCTCTGGGGGTACTGCAGGAGCTCTAACAGCCTCGTTCAGGAGGGGTGAGAGCCTCGGTCATCAAGGGTCAGCACTGAGGGCCAGTCAGTTCTGTGCTCCCCTGACAGGAGCAGCTCCTCCAAGGTATGACCTGACTTTGAAGCCAAGAGTTCAGAGGATCATCCTGAATAACTTTCTGGCATATTCAAAGATCTGCCTCTCTCACCTGCCAGTCACACAGCTGTGCAAAGGACAAGGACCAGAATTGGAGCCACCAGAGACCAATTCTCCATCCTCTTGCAGGACCATTTGTCTTCACCTCTGCTGAGTTTCTCACAATAGCTCTCCAGCACTCTCACCTGCAGCTCACTCACTGACACACAGCAGGTATGTTATCCCAGCTGGCCAAAGCAAGGACAATTAACTGAGGGAAACAGATAAAATTTTAGGTGCTTTTCTGATACCAAACAACACTTTCTTGGCATGAAGAAAATTTAAACTACCATAATTTCAAGTTACTAGGATCTCTTTTTTTAAAAGGAAGAAACAAATGGTTAAAGTTTGAGGCCTCCAATACAAACAGAAACAGATCACATTTACGAGATTAGGATTCAGTATTTTTAGGTAATATTGTGAATTTGATAACATTTATGATTTAATAGGACTGCAGTGCAGAAACACTAAATCTGCTTTGTGCTTTGGACAAATCATTTAATCACTCTGATTCATGGCATCCAGCACTAATGAGAAGAGTCTCTTACACTAAACTTATCACACATGCAAGCTTTGTTTTACCAATCAGGACTGTGCCAGGAAAGTGCAAATACCCAAAGATTATAGGCAATGGTAACAGGTGTAGCAATAAGGATGATCTTGATAATTATGTACTTTCAAAAGAGAGGAGAAACTTGTTCTGACTTGGAAATGGAATAAACCTGTCATAGCTCTGATAGGAGTCACCCAGGCTGGCAAGAACTAGGGATTTTTTTTTTTTCAGGTCTCTTTAATAAACCGGTACCGTGGGGGAGTGGTGGAAGATTCTGTGAGAAGCTCTGCTGAGAACACACTCCCTTGGTCCTCTGAATTTTCAGATTTCCCAATCTGTTCTGCTTTCAACCACGCGCCATTCTAGGTCCAAGCAACACTTCCCTGTCTAGCAGTCTGCTACATTCACAGGTGCCTCACAATGTCAGAGCAAAGACTTTGCAAATAAAAGCCTAAGGAGAGCTCTAAATATTTGTTGGACTGGGGCCTTACTTTGAGATCTTAGTGCTGCTCATAACCCAGGTCTGCCTCAAGAGCGACACTGACATCACCTGTTGGAAACATGGTGTGGATTCAGCCCAAGAAATTTTGTGGAATATTCCTTCCTTCCCAATTTCTCTGAAAACAACAAAGGGATAGAGACGCCTGTGGCTGTTATGATGGCTGTTTCCTCTAGTAAACAACATCATTCTAGTGTTCTCCAGCTCAGTAACTATCTTTTCCCAATGGTTAAATGCAGTCATACAGAAAGAGAGGACATCTCTTCATTTAACCACAAATTCAAAGCACATCCAGAGAACTGAATGTACCAGGGAAATCCTGTAGGAAGATGTTCTCTCACCACACCACCAATGAGACTGAAAAAGTGGAAACAGAGAAGACTTCTTGTTGAAATTCACTTCTACAGATATGAAAAAAATTGGAATAGTATTATACCTTCCTTTTCAAACTCAAGGATAAAGTAGGCAATAGCTATGCTGCCCCTAAGTTATTCCCAGCATCTATTTAGGCATGAAAAAGTTAATCTTTAGGACCTTTATAACAATGTTTTTGTACAAAGAAAAGAAAATCCAAGGAGCATATGTCATCTCAGAGCAGGGTCTGAGGGTGGTGCCATTTTCACTATATCTGCTCCAAGGAGCAGATTGGATTAAGGGGGGAAAAAAGGAGCCCAGAAAGCTGGAGCAGTTGATAGCATGTAAATTGCTAGATGTTGGGTTATGCCAAGCATCAGACTAGTATCTCAAGGATATAAAATGCCATTCAGCATAAAAAAAAACGTTGGGAAAAGATGTAAACACTGAACTGAGTTGTGGTGCACTTGATCTTGAAACTACATCTCCAAATGGAGACAAATGGAACATGTCTGTGTCTAAAGCCACTTTTCCAACACAGGAGAATCCTACAATGGCACAATGTTACACCTGTCCAGCACACCTCTCTGAGTGCAGGGACTGTTTAACCTTCACCACTGCCTCACACCTGAGGGGTTTGTCTCTGAACATTCTTCCTCAGCCCTTTCCTCTCTCATTTCTTCACATGGGAGTTACACAATCATTCAACTGCAAACCAATTTTGTTTTCATTTTAGCTTTCACAACCTTCCTACTGTCTTTAAACAAGTACAAGGCAGTGAGGGGATTTCTTTGTTACCTTTCATTGAAATATTCATAGTAAGATGGAAAATTCCAGGGAGCAGCTGAGAACAGAGAAGGCAGGATTACCATACATCAAAGGGAAGCAGCATTTGCTAACTCCTTCGTTTTACATGTATGTGATTCACAAACTGCTTCTTGAAAATGGAAAAGTGATCATCGAGGAATCACTCAGGTCTGGAAAAAAAAAACCAACAACTAATAGCAACAACCTAATTTCCATGAAAATGGGCTGGTCTCCAAAGCATCTGCCAAGACCAGACACTGTGGTGCTTGCAGCTTTCCTTTGTTTGCTCTTCAAAGCAGGTATAGCCAGGAACATTCCCGTGCCTCATGCCAAGCTGTAAGATGTGGTACACGACTTTCAGATGAGGGAATTTCACATTTCTCCCTGAATATTTCACACTACAACAGCAAGGAGAAAAGTACAGACGCAGCTGAAATGAGGAGGAGATTAATTGAAAGGCTAAAAATGGATTCTTCAGCATTACTCTGTAGTATGGGGAACTGAGAAGGCAATTAAAACCAACATGAAAGGAGATTTAATTGCAAATCAGCGAAACCTGCTGAAGCACAGATAGCAGGATGCAAGAATCGCCCAAGCCCTTCGCAAGGAGAGCATTGCCCTCAGCACCGCGGGCAGCTGAGGGGAGAGATCGGCCCTTCCCAAGGCTCGGAGGGTGCAGTCCCCGGGGCCGTCTCCCTCTGCCCGGGCTGCCGTGATTCACCCTTACACACAGCCACAGCGAGGGAGGAAATGCGGGACGAACCTACCCAACAGCAGCACAGCACAGCACAGCCCAGCCCAGCACAGCACAGCCCAGCCCAGCCTCCCCTCCCATCCCTGCCGGGTCAGCGCCGCCAGCGCTGAGGGAAGAACCGAGGCCAAGTGCAAGGAGGGCCCGCTGGGCCTTGCTGAGCTCTGCCCGGCCGCCTCGCTCTGCGCCAGTGTTTCTGTGCACGGCCTTTTAAATCTGAACTCTACCGACTCCCAACAGCTTCCCCGAGCACGGGCAGGGGGGAGCCTGGAGAAGGGGGAGAGGGAGGCCTGGCAGCTGGTGAGGACACAGCGGGAGGACAGGCGAGACTGGTTTGGAGGGGGTGGGCAGCACGTGGGAATGGAAGGAGGCAGGCCGGGAACACCTCAGCCGTCTCTTTGGTCAGGCAGCTTTTAGCATTTCAAAGTGTTTCTTTCCTTTGTGACGCCAACCGCTGACTAAAACAGGCAAGCAGGTATTTACAGGATCAGCCAAGCCCCTCCTGCCTAGGTGGCCTGGAAGGCATCGCTGCTGTGTCCTGCAAGCAAATCGCGGTGTCTCGTTCAAAGGCTGTCCTGGTGCCGGGGCAGGATTATGGCAAGGGAGAGCAGCGCCGGCTGTGGGAAATGGGAAATGGAAAATGTCAGGGCCTTGCTGCTGCTGGTAAGGTGAACCCTGGACTCGCTCCGGGAGGTGAGGGCAGGCGTCCCTGGGTGCTCTCCTGGGTGGCAGAGTCCAAATAAGCACAGTGACAAACAAGGGGACAGGCGTTGCACCCAGGGTGCTCTCCTGGGTGGCAGAGTCTGAGCAGGCATGGTGACAAACAAGAGGACAGGCGACCCTGGGTGCTCACCTGGGTGGCAGAATCCGGGCGGGCATGGTGACAGACAAGGGGACGTGTCCAGCCCCTTTCTGAGCAAAGCAGCCCACAATCGCAGGCACCTGATGTGCTGCTTGTTCCAGAGGCACAGGGTGGGGTTCAAGGAGGGGAATCTGCTTTCCTCTTCGACACAGAGAACATCAAAGCTGTCCTAAAAAATTAAAAGCTTCTGCACGGGCTCTTGGTGTATTTTAAAACACAAAACGGAGTCATTCCAAAGCACTCTTTCCAAAGGTCTTTCCTGAACGTACATCACATGCAATGGAAAAACACTGCATGCCTGGCATTTAATATTTTTCACCTGTGACCCAGGACTGATGTCTGTGTAACTCCCTGATTTAATCCAATGACATGTCTCAGCAAGAAAAAAACCCTCTCAGAGTTTGAAAAGGAGTTGGAAAAAAAAGTCACGCTCAACACTTCCCCTTCCCTGGAGAGATAGGAGTGCTGCTTGCCCTTTCCTGATGATAAGCATATCCTGGTGGTTAAAAATACATTTTGCTCTTACCGTAAATTCTCCATTAGCCAACTCCTTCAGCCCAGCCCACAGTGTTGGGGTTCATGATTCCTTAGAGGCCACATGTGACAGAGCTCACATGCGTGTGCCCAAATGCACTCGAGAAAAAGCAAAAGTAACAGCTCTGATCCTGCAGCCATGGGCTTCACCTGGGGCAGAGAAATCTGTGGAATGGCAAAAACATTCAGCTCAAACGACTTGTACCAAGACCCCATGGACTCTGCATCAATTTTCTGACTTCCAGACAAAAAGTTATGGGTTGTATTGAATTCTGAACAGCAGTTAATTCTTCTGTTAATTTTACTGTTTCCAGTGATCATTGTGCAAAGGGACAACTCAGTAAAATGGAGCTTAGTGAACAGCAGGGTCTGGCTTCTTGATTAGAGATTCTGAAGGCCAGAAACCTGTTCTTCACCTGGAAAACTCAGCCTGTTGAAAGATGGCTCCAAGACTTGGGCTATGCAAAGGACACAGATGCCACCTCTTAGCACCAGCCCTGGGAAGAGCCTGGCTCGGCAAAGCTGGGGCTGCTCACACACCCAGATGCCTCTACAGCAGCTCCAACCTGCAGGGATCCTTTGCCAACTGCATGCCTCTCCTAGCATATTCCTGCCAGGAAAAAGCTGATGGGACACTCCTCTCCCAGGCTGAGATAGGAGCTGGTGAACAACTGTGACTCCCTGTGAAACAGAAATCACCAGAGTCACAAGTCTGGTTGCATAAACTTAATAGCTTGCCTTCTTGGCAAGTGTCTTGCAGTTAAGGAGGCACAGAGAGGCCTTGCTCCCAGGCATCAAGAGCTTCAGCTGAAAATCCTGTTTGAGGAACTAGTTCTGGATTTCTCCTGTGAGACTTAAGGCAAAAAAATTGAGGGGTTAAAAAAAGGCAGAAATGGGAACTTCAAAAGGTGTATCACCTCTGTGCCTAAGAGGTAAAGGAAACCAGGCAGCAGCCCTCTTCCTTTTCTGTTAGGATTCCAGGCTGTGGAATAAAGATAAATCCAAGTTCACCCTCCTGTCTTTGTTTCCAAGACTCAGTAAGACAGGGGAGATATGGCAGAGCCCATCTACACAGCTATAACCATAGGAACACCAGCAACAAGGGTAAATCAACACGAGATTCCATATCATCAGTCTGTGTTTACACTGGAGGCCTCAGGCTCCCTGCACCAACCTGGCTGGCAGTCCTGGACCTTGGTATGGCTGTGGAACTAAGTAAGAAAATGGATTTGTGGAACTAAGTAAGAAAATGGATTTATGGAACAAATATTCATTTTTCTGTCTTAGTTCCCACCATCTATTTTAGAACATGTATTTACAGCACCTGGTTTCTGCACTCTGCTTTGAAGCCATGCTACTGCCTTCCCCCTTCATTCCCCTTGCCCAAGCTGCCCCAACCCTTGACTCCTACCTCACATTTGGCCTTGCCTCAGTCCTTTTGTTTAGGAAAAGGTAGAAAGAGCTCTGGGTATCTTCCTGAAGATCAAGCCCAGGGAAGGCAGCCCCAGCAGAGGCAAGGGCCGATACCCCAGTGCAGGGAGCAGCACAGCACGGAGGTAGAATATTGCTCAACCGGAGTTGCAGCTGCTTGGCATCCTAAAAATGTGCAGGTCTCTGAACTTGCAGGGGTTGTGTCTGCACGCCGTGACACAGCCAAGGGTCGGAATATCAGGCAGCCCTGGAAGGAGCTGTTTGTACCTGCCCTTGGGAGCAGTTATGCTTCACATAGTTTTCTCCTCAGCTTCGAAAGGTCACATTGAAGAGCAGAATTTGTGAAAGGGATGAGTGAAGGTGACTGCTGGGGAGAATGGACACCTTGAAACAACCATGAGAACTTTTCCACGTGAGCAGAAGCTCCTTCCCACTCCCATTTTCCCTGGGGTGGCCATTGACAACATCCACGGCCCAGCAACAGCGAGCATTTACTGCCTGGGCAGAGCCAGGGAGGGACTGATCCCGCCTCCCTCATTTCCTCATTGCCTTTCCTCCTCTATTTATTTCCTTTGGGTTTTCCCCTTTGATTAAACTTCTGGCATGTTGGAATGTTTAATAATAAAACAGATAACTCATGGGAGATGATATTTATAAAATCTACTTCTCCATTTTTTTTTACTTTTTGTAAGACCTTGAGAGAAAATCTTGAACTACATTCTTCCTTTTAAAATTTAAAAAAAAGCAGAAGTTGCAGTTAACAAGTTTTCAAACAATCAATGTTTTATTTGGTTAATTTATTAAACACCTTTAAGACAATTAATTTTGGTCTGTACCCTTCTATAAAATGATTCAAGTTCTGAGCAAACCTCCGATACATAAAGCAAAGTTACTTTTACCATACGCAAATTTCAGATCAAAATACAACACTCTTTTTTCTTACATTTATAAAACCCGGTCAAATACAAACGACATTAAAAAAGATAAAACACTTTCACTGATCCTTGGTACAATATTACAGCACAATTTGCACAGTGGCAACTAAGTCCTCAAAGCACAAGTCAAATACTTTAAAAAGGGAGCCTCCCTTTAGTCACCCAATGTTCTACTGAACACGTAAACAAAGCGAGTGCTACTGAATCCAGGAAAATTCCCGTGTCCCTTTTCATACCATGTGTGAGCCACGAAGCAATTCTGCAAGGGAAGCTACTGGTGAGTAACCAAAGAGCTTTCCTACTTTGCTGTTACCAATTTTTTGTGCAACTACTCCATGAAAATAAATGAATGGAGGTGGACCAGACTCTGCACTGGGTAATTTATGGCAACTAAAGTAAACCAACAAATGAGTGTTTTTCTAAAAACACACCATAAAACTATTTTAAAAAAATGAAAACACCAAATTATCATGGGTACAACTGGAGTAACTGCCTTTTGCTTCACCTTCAAGACATCTAATGAAGACACAGAGTGTTTTCAATTGTTGAGTTTTCTCAATTGCAAAACCCAGTGTTTCAGCAATGGGTCAAAGTGCCATTAGAATTGCACGTTCTTCTTCAATTACAGAATGCATGGTTGCATGAAACACTCATTTGGTGCTACACTCAAAGCCTGCACTTACCTAACCTGTGAACATGTGAGATCTCCTATGAAACAGAAACAAGAACAAAAGTTAAAACTACCAACATAAAACGATAGAACTCAAGTCTCAGTTGACAGACATTCCTGGGAAGGTCCTACGTAGCAAACCTTGCAGCAACACCTCGAGAAGAGAAAGTAAAACCAGAAAAATGCGAGCAGGGTCTGATGCTTGGGGCTATGCTTTGCACAGGCAGTCAGGGCAGTTGTACCACAGTGCAATTAAGGGGTTTTTGCCTGAAGTTCTGCAACCCCCTCATTTCCCCCACCCCCAAAACCACTGATTTTACTCGCAGTTCAATTGTAACTTCAGTTATTCGGTCTCAGCTAATGTGAAAATGTGTATATAATTAAATGAAAAAAATACACTAATGGATCTAACTTTTCTCTCTCCTCCCTCCCCAAACACAAAACCTATGAGGACACCACACACTCCAAAACTTTTCCTATCTGTTAAGGTTCACATAATCCTGACAGAACAGAGAACTGCAAACTGCACAAATAATACATAGTTAAATAATGCTCAAGTGTAAACAATACAGGATGGACATGGTTTCATAAAACCCTAGTGAGGTACAGCAAAAACTTATTAATTTCATAATTTAGTGTTTTAAGTGCAATTGAAACGCTGCTGTACCCTCCGTCTGCAAACACATCTCTCCAGAATTAAGCTGCACATCTAGGCTTATTCCCTTAAAGCTACACACCCATGCTATAACTCATTATATTGACTTAATGCAAATATTTGTGGGGTAAAATTAATTTACAGGGTTAATTAAAATCTTTTTAGTATTCAAAAGGAATGATAGTAAAGGGATCAACCATGAAAAATGTGGTAATACATGTTTTTTAAAAGATTTCCAATAATTCTAACACAAAACAGCAAGTATATTTCGAAAAATGCATAGAAACCCTGTCAATACAAAAATCCCCACTGAAATTACACAACTAAGCAATTTTAATCTAAATATTTTATGTGCTTTTCCTATAAAGGCCACTTTGACATACAAATACAAAAAAATTTACATTTTTCTCCAAAATAAATTATTTGTTCCTCAATTAAAAATACTGAATATGGAAGCATAACAACCCTCTCTCATGCCAGCTGCTCATCTGCAGTGGCTATTTCCAAAGAAGAAAATCTCCTAATATTTTCAGTTACCAAAAGAAATAAGAAATGGCTTCAGCCTGTGGTCTGCTTAGCACTAGGAAGAACCTGGGGGAAGGAATGGAACAGGCTGAGCCCCTTACACTGCGTGTGCTGGGGAGGGAATGGATGTACACAGAGAGGGCTTTCCTGCTTGTCTCCCAGGTTATGCACCAAAATCCCTGTTTGGAATCAGAGGAAGAAATCGAGGTCAATCTGAATTAAAGAGAGACAAAACAGTAAAGGGAGTTAGGAGGCAGAAACTGTACAAGGTCCAGGGTGGGTTAAGTAAATGAATAATTCATGATCACCTGGGAGAGGAGAGCTCCTCGCGGGAGGCAGAACCAGGAAAAACTGTACCCGTTTTTCAACAGGGGGAAGAAGAGGAACACAAGGAACAAATTTCACTGGAAAAATGAAGCAATGGGAGAACAAAGAACCTTTACCAGCAGTCCCGACCACATGGGCATTTATCACTGAATTGCCACAGAAGCAGAAAAATCAAACTCACACAGAAGCGGCAGAAATGAAAACGTACTTGGAGTGATTTGAGACATCACAGGGATTCTTTACAGTAAGCACCAGATCCACAACTGACTGACACAGGGGAAGCAAGACAACACCAACCCAGGGGTACAGCAAACCCCAAACACCTGACATGCTGTAAGGCAGGGAGGGGCAGACGTGGTGAAGTGGCCCCAGTGGGTAAAGCCACCCACTGGGTGGGTGGGGTTACAGGACAAGCTCCAGCTGACAACACCATGGGACAACAGGAGGAACACACTTGGAGGTCACATCATCCCGAGCCAAAACACCCAACAACCTGACCTGGCTAAACTGCTGGGTCAGGCAAGGGGGCAGGAGCTAAAGCAGTGAACTAGAGTTGATCTGGATACGAGATTCTTGGGCAGCCATTGAGTACAAGCTCTCCTAACCTTGGACCAAGGACTGGGTTTGGAAGGACACAGGAGCTGCACTTCTGTATCACAAGGAATTCAGCTCTCTGATGTGCTGTATTGCATAGTTTGATTGAGGTCAAAGAGCATTTATGTCTTATTTTTCCCTGTTTTAAACAGAAGTAACTCAACAGACTCCCATCAGAGCATTCCAAACCCTGCTCCCAAGTGATTCATCAATTCATTTCTAAAGATTTTGGGGTGGACACATAAAAGCTACAACTCCATTCCCACACAAAGCACAGAAGGACCCACAGAACACGTACACACATAAAAAGCCTGTAACAGTAACCACATCTGTAATACAGCAGTCAGGGCAGGACAGCTGGACGATGGGGATAACCCTTGCTGTCCAGCTGCATGCCACAGATGGTAAAGAAGAGGTGAGTGCTTTTACCTCACCTCACCAATGTGCCTTTTGTAGAAAAAGTGGCAATATATTCTGACAATATCCTGGCAATTATCAAGATCTTAGATTTGACAGAACGTTGAACCTTTAGGAGAGTGCCAGCAATGTGACATCACATTCCAATACCCTCCTATTACTTGGTTCATGGAATACAGATATCATAATTGGATTATTCAATAGTTGTTTCATTCTCTTAAGATATAACAGAGTATTTGTACCATAAAAAGTCAGACTAAATACACTAGTTATCATTCTTATAATACGTATTCATATTCTTTAACTCAATCCCACAAGATTCATGGAATTCCATAAACATGGTTTACAGAGGGAAAACTCTGAAGACAGAGCATCTAATGTGAAGAAATTTTAGTTTTTCCTTTTGAAGGTAAAAGTAAAACACTTCCAGCTTATCAGGGTCCCACTCTGGATTATGAAGCAGTGGGCATACGAACTGGGATGCAGTTTCACATCTCTGGTTTCTCAAAATAAGAAAAAAAGTGCAGTGGAAAAACAGGTGGCCAGAAGCTCCCCAGCTCTTTAGGCAGTACCTGTGGTTCCACACTGCAGACATAGTTCCAGAACTCAGTTCTACAGCTCCAGAAGTTTCAGATTTAAGTACAACAAATGCAAAATAATAGATCTCCTATAACAGCTCATAAACCTTTGTATCATACCCTTATGTAAGGGACAGTGTGGGCTCATCCTTACCTGTGCAGCAGGGAGCAGCTGCAAGGCAAGGAATGATGCTGCTCCTCATCCTTCCATAGAATGAGAGGATCAGGAATTTGCAAGCTCAGGAGAGCTTCTGCATGGCCCCTCATTTACCAGGTGTTTTTCAGAAGCACTGCAGGTAACATAGACACTCCTGTGAGGCCATCAGCCAGTGGCTCCTCTACAGTGACAGCCTGGATGAGTTCAGATGGTCCAGAGGGCAGCACCCAACGTGTGAAGGAGGAGAAGGACAAGGCAGTCTCTGGACTCTTTTCAAAAGGCTAAAGGGCTCTTGGATTAACACGACTGAGAAATGCTACAGCACTGGGACTGCAGAGCCTACGAGAAGGCAATAAATAACCTGCTGTCTGGAGATGGGACAAATTCAAACATCAACCCTTGATCCTTCCTGCTGCTTCAGACAGGGCAGGAGTAGGACTTTATGTGCTTCAAAGAAAGAAAAACCTTCCTGTAGCAGTGTTACCAAGTGCCTAAACCAAACTGATGAATACGGATCAAACAAAAATAAAGACAGCACAAAAAGGACAGCAACAAAGTTCCTGTGCAGGACTAAAATTCAGCTCTGTCCTCCATGGCTTGTGTGTACAAGAGGCTCTCCTTGGAGTGCCCAAGCCAATGTCACTGCAATGGCAGCACTTGGAGCTTCCCTCCTCCTTCCTCCTGAGCACCTGTGGCACCCAAACCCTGGGGGGCTGAGCAGGAGGGGTCTGAGACAAACCCCACACCATGCCCAACATCCCAGTGATCTGCCAGCCACATCAGTCAGCGTGTCCCAGACAGGTCTCGGACCAAGCCTGGGAACATTAATATTTATGGAATAGCCACCATGATGCTAATGGAAGGCTCTGGAATTAGCAGCTAATTGGTACAGTCTGCAGAGTTATGAATAGCTCCTTGTTTCACCCCTACTATTTGTGCATGGCCATTAAAAGGTTTGCTACATTGAGTTCAAAGTTAGTATGAGCTGCTCCTCAAAATTTTAGAGGAAGATGTTCTCCGTGAAGCATTTCTTGGTCTTGCCTTTACAGAGAAGGGAAAAAGGTAGCATTTTCCCATCACATTTTGTATTATTAAGGCCTTTGACAGTTTGGAAGCCGTCTTTATGAAAAGGGATGCTTTTCAAAATAGAGATTGAATACTCAAAGAAAAACTCCACAGTACAAACACAAGCTGATTACCAGCTTATATTGGTACTTTTATAAGTCAAGCACAGTGTAAGGAATTGAAAACTATGTCAAAATAGCACCTTTAGAAGCAGAAGAAAAGACACTTTTTAAAAAACTTCTTTAATCTAAGCAAAATCCCACATACCTGAAGATCACAAAGAAATAGGCAATGACATAAGTTCAGGTATGGAAGGTGGGTATTGATTTGAACAGTTTTTCCTCTGCAGGTGACTAAATGGGGAATGCCACAGAAAAATATCTTATTAGACATTACAGAAAAATTAGTGAATCTCTCTATTGAGATAATGGATCAAGTTCACAGGCAAAACAGTGAGAGCAGAGTAGAGGCAGAGAGAAAACTATCTGATCTGTCCTTAAAAGAGCAGAGACTTCTATTTTTTAAACAGATCTTTTCCTATTTAAAAATCATCAGGACAGCCTTTCAATTGCTACTCTCATTCCCAAGTATAATAGTTACTATCAAGTAATAGAAATCTTTATTTACTTTTTACAGCAGCTGCAGGTCAACCTTGGTCTTTTTGTACAGAAACATTAATTTAAAATGAAATTAAACTGTCCTTGGGCAATGGTACCATTCTGTCCTGCTTCTTGTCTGCTTTTAGGTTTTTTTTAATTGAAGGACAAAATGCGATTTAAAACAAAACAAAACAAAATAAAATATATTTGACAAAGTGCAAAGAAAGAAAAAATGAGGTAGCTGGGAATAGGGGCTTTTCCCCCCAGGACAAGGCGCCAGACTGCCAGCCACAGTGACACACATGAGGGACTGGGCTACACCTGCTCTGCCTGCAGGTTTGCTTACAGGTGCTCAGGTGATCTCTGACCTGCTGTCATCAGCTTTACAAGCTCAATGAAAAGTCATTTCATTGTGTACTAAGCACTGTCCCCACACACACTGATGTGCAGAGATGTGCAGAAGCCATGGGGAGCAAGTTGGTGTGGCCACCCTCTGACCCACAGGAGTTGTGCTCCCAGGGACCACGGGCACAGGCTGTGTGTTCAGAGGGAGACTGAAAGCAAAATCCTGTTCATAAAATCCTGTTAATAACAGCAAAAGAGAACACACTGAGGCCAGAGGAAACATCGTGCATGGAACACCCATGGACCTGCCCTGATGGGCTTTGGGGGTCCAAACACTGAGGGCAATTGCCAGAGTGGCAATTCCAGGAGTTCTGTACCAAACCCAGCCTCTTGCCCCACCTGACACTCACAGCAGGGTTTGCACAGTGTAAGGAGAATCTTGTACTGAACCTCCTCCACCCCTCAGCACTTTAAAGGAGCTTCCAGGAGCCTCCCAGAACACAGCTTGCTGTTTGCATCATGTAACCAAGATCGGACAGAACACTCACCATGCATTGCAAAATGCAGTCTCAGACCCTTAAATGAAAACATGTTTCAATTGCAAGAAGCAAACCATTCAGGCTTTGGAAGTCAAAGATTAAAAAAAAAAAAAAAAAGCTTAGAATTGACTTAGCAGGTGTTTCCCCAAGCAAACAAAAGCTAGAACAGACTTCATGTTCTCTAAGCAACCCAAAGAAGTCCTTTGGACTAGTTTTAGACCAGTTCTGAAAGGGTTTGAAAGTGCTTCTTAAGAGGGCACTCCCTGGCACTTCCCTTCAGAAAGAAACTATAGCAAGAGCTTTACAGAATGTCAGCTGTGTTTAACTTGATCACCTCAGCAGATACCCCTGTGCACTGCTTTTTTCACTCTAATAAATAAGCAGGCTTTGCTTTTTAGGACATAAATGACAATGCTTTCCTGCTATCATGTGTAAATTAATAAAGCAGATTAATAAAACCCAAAGCTTTTGCATGTGAGGTTGTTCAGGAGAGAACCTCAAGCCTGGCCAAGGATCAGGTTTTTGTAGCCCACTGCTAATTACATATAGAAATTTAAACTTTCCAAAATGGCTTTTGCTTTCATCAGGTACAAAGCTGTTCCACAGGGGTTTTTTTTTTCTGTTCTGAAATTGGCAGAAGTGGTGGCCCAGTAACAGAACACACAGAAATGACACTGGTGAAACAAGTGCACAGCCAGTGGCAAGGGGTCTGTCAGGCTCTGACAGGGTTTAGGACTACAGATGAAAGAAACTTGCCCTCGACAAAAACTGAGGTTGTCTCAGCATTAACTCGAAAGAAATGGAGGAAAGTAAAATAAATTTTAAAAAATTAAATAAATCAAGTGCCTAAGGTAGTAATTCAAAACCCCCCAGTATTAAAAAAAAATTAAATTCATGTTTTATCAATAAAATAACACTAATTACACAGGGGCTGTTTCTTTCTATTATTGTAATCAAACCCATCAGCTTTTACCAGGGCTCAGAACAGCCTCATTTCATTATGCAAATTCAAGGGCACAGGTAGGCAATGGCATTGAGCAGCTTCAGGTACTGAAGTGCTCTGGCAGGTGTTCTCTGCTCACAGAAACCCTGCAAAACTGCTGGGCATCAAGATTTAACCTTTTTCCATTGAAAAGCTCCAATCTTCCAGCTCACTTCAAGACATTTCAATAGATTATTTCAAATAACCTCCAAATATTATTCTATACAAGTCCTTTATGTATTGCAAATACTTTTAATAATAACTAAGAAGCAGCTACCTAGAACAAGTAATTTAAAAAAGTATTATTCAGATTTTGTATCACCAATAAATTTTCAACATAATCACCCGTTGGTAGTAGCTCATAGTTTAATTCTCATATTACTCTTAATCCTTTTAAGCAGTTGTTTATCTAGCTGGGCACTTAGAATTGCTTTAGTCTATGTTTTTAGGTAACCTGTTAATCAAAATTTTGAGAGAACTGGTAGCTGGAGCACAGCAGCAGTCAGACTGCAGAGTCACGCTGGGCATGGCTGGTCAGAGGTGTCACCTTAAACCCTGGCTGCAATCCTTCCTACAGCAAAGAATTTCCCAGGAAAAAAAAAAAAAGAAAAAAAAAAGCTACATCGAAAGCCATAGGGATGATGGAGAGCAGGTGCCAAACTTATTAATAAACTTCAGAGCACACAGAGGTGACCCCCACAGAAAATGAGCAGTTTCCCTCAAAGCCCACTGCCTTTAGCTGTTACTGGCTCACCTTCCCAAGCCCCGTGCTTATCTCTCACAGACAATGTGCCCTGGAAACACAGCTCCAAGAAAAAACAAGGAAGAGCATCAGAAAATGGCAAATGTCAAAAGGCTTGCAGCAGTGACGACTGAAACACAGGCCTGTACTCAGTCCTGAAGGGAAAAGGAAATACTCCTTTGGGAAGATGGAAATAGCAGCTTCTGCAAACACGGATGCAATTAACACCCCTCCCACCCACCTGAAGTAGCCGTTTAAGTACTCCAGAGAGCTAAAGAGAGCACAACCCCCAAATCCTCAGTGCTAAATTAGAGGCAGAAAGGATCCATTTAACACTAAATTAAATATAATTCCTTGGAAAGGATTGCTGTGAGCGGCACCAAACCACACCTTAGTTACAATGTTCAGTCTGCCTGTGTCCCTGGGCACAGCCGCACTTCCCGAGGCACAGTTTCATTCTGCAGGTCGATTAATGCAAACAAATTGCACTTAATCTAAACAGTTATAATTTTAAATACTAAAGTCTGTTGTCAGCTGCCTTTTATTATACACTTGCATGGCACCAGTGCTCTAATAAAGAGCAAAGTGTCCATATGCATCACATGGAGTGATACTCAAGGCAGCTGTGAAGAGTGACACAAACCTGCAGAACAGTATTAAAAAAAAAAAGTAGATTTATGTTGCTTTCAATAGCATTCATTTAAAAAAAAAAAAAGAACCACTGCTCTTTTTTGGAACACAGTGAATTTTAAGCATATCTGTATTTTCGTAGAACAGTTGAATTATTGTTATACACAGAAGAACCCAAAAGTTTGGCACTTGTAACAACTTATATTTGTTATTGCATCCTCCACTCTGCATGGCACGTGCACGGTAGCAGAGCCCCTGCACAGCATTTATGGAACAAACAGAGAAACTGCAGTTAAAACAGGGGAAAACCTCCCCAAGCCACTCAGTCCTGTACTTGTGCATAAACTGAGTCATGGAGGCACCAGAAATATTGCAAAGCAACCAAGCTGCCTGGTGTGTTCTGGAGGGGGAGTTCACAAGGCAGGCGGTTCAGCAGCTTTGATAAAAACCTCTTCTTTCCATCAAGATCTCTGCTCCTGAAGGCAGGCTGTGTGCCAGGCACGTGCTGTGCAATCAAACACCAGGGACACAGCCTGCCCACAGCTATCAGTGAGCTGATTTTGAGCTTCTTTTGCTTTCAGACTCACCTCTGTACTTTTGTATTTTTGTATTAATTTGCTTTCAATTTAAAGATGAAGTGCCCTCAAAGCTACAGAAATTCACTTGACCAGAAGCAGCCGGGCTGATACAGCACTTTCACAATAACTAAAATTTAAGGATTAGCTGACAAAATATTTAAGGACAACCAGGCCTTGCTATGGTACAGCCAAACAGAAGACTCTTCAGGATGCCTCTTCTTCAAGTTATAAAACCAGAAAGGGAGAGGATCTGAAATCCAACCCTGACTCTTTAGGAATACGAGCATCTGTCAAGGCCCGGTAAGGAACAGAGCCAGGCCAGGCATGTGCCTCCTCAGAAACTCAAGGGATTTATTTTATGAGAGCAACAGCACTTTATACCTTTGCTTCTGTAATCTCTCTCTGCTGTGCAGAGCAGCCACAAGACTACAAGTGGAAAACAAGTACAGAGGACACTGCTGCGTGCTTACAGTGACATATATTTTTCTACCTGCTTTTCCCCTGAAATTAACAATTCCAAAATTTTTTCAAAAATTATCTGTGGCACATGAAAAAAAAGGAAGAAACTTTTCTTGGGGGAATTGTGGCAAGAGATGGAGTAAGGGGACAAAAAAGCCACACTTGTCCCATCTTCCACAATTCCTACCCCGTGTTTGGTGATTTTCTCATTTCAGTAGCTGGGGTTGGTCCAATTCCTCATCAGGGAAAGGAAAATGGATGCAGAGGCCCAGCCCAAGTGCCTGAAGCTCAAGGTGGCCCAGCCAGCCCTCATCCTGCACAGACAGCTGGCCAGGACACAAATTCAGTCACCTGTGGAGGACCTGGCTGAATGTCAGTGCCAGCTCATGAGCTGGGAGGAATTAAGGCCACTGTGCTAAGCAAGGACAACTTAAACACGTTTCTAAACTGCCAAACCACCTAAAACCCCTGGACTGCAACTCAGAAAATCTCCTGAGTTGTTTTCCATGTGGTTCAGCCATCACGTGCAGGGGTACACTGCCAGGAGAGCAGGGACAGCTGAGTGGTGGCATTACCACTGAACCCAGTTCAATCTACAGCTGTTTGCATGTTCAACACACTCAGCAAACTGGTGACCTCCCTCCTCTGAGCACCTCTGGTACCATCACAGCCTCCCCCCCTTCTGAAGTCAACCATCCCTGGGAAAAGAGAGAAAAGTCAGAGGTCAGCTCTGCCTCTTCACTCCTACACCATCACAGGTACAATCCCTGCAGAAAGGAGAGCCTCGGCTTCAAAGCCTTGCTCTAAATTCAGAGGGAAATCGAACCTGGTTATTGCACAACCCAAGGGATGCACTCACAGATCAGAGCTGGACAGACAGACAGACAGACAGGCAGACACATCCCTTCTCTCCTGCACACGCAGAAGCTGTAACAGCTCCTGGATCAGTCCCACAGACAATGCAGATGGGGAATGGTCCCATCCCCTTAGGCAAGGCTAAGGAAACCAGTTTTGAGATCTCAGGGGGGCCTAAATCTTGAGCACACATCCAAAACCTCACAAGAGCATCCCTGGAGACTTGGTCCTCATCCATGTGGAACATGACACAAGTACAATGTGCTCAGAAATTCAGTTTGTGACTGGTTCAGGTACAGAGGCTTAAACTTCTTGGTCAAATCTCACTGAGTGCATTCGCAACACGCTCCAATCACCAGCAGATTTGTTTGTTTTATTTAGATTTTCTTTAAAAAAAACCAACAAACTAAGAACACCTAGTGTTAATCCTACTCTAAGTGTAAACATTTGGTTCAGTAACTTGAACTGCAAAACACTGCTAGAGTATTTACTTGGATTTATCATGTGCATTTATCACTTACGTTTTCTGGATGCTGAATGCCCTCAAGTGTACTGGGAAGCTACAGGGACTCAGGAGATAGCAGCTGGCAATATTCTAAATAACATTTTCAGAAGTTTTCCAAGCCACTTAGAAAACTGAGCTCAAAAGTGAAACAGATACTTAGGAACATTCATCACTTTTGAATATGGGATCTTGGCACTTTGTCTGAGGAAAAAAATTTATCCATGTAAGATTTTTCAAAAAAGGGAAGTTTTACAGATAAACTAACAGCACTTGATTTATTTCACAAGACAGCCAAGGATGGAAATAGTGGTTCACATTTCTGTAGTAAAGCATTATATATAAATTTAAAATCTAAAGACATATATATATACACACACCAAGTTTACTGCAATGCATAAATATATAAACTTTTTAATATGCCAACTAATATAGGTCAGAAAATCGATGTATATAGTTCAAGTTTTGCAGCACTTCAGCATTGTAAAAAATAAAAATAAAAAAAAAGGTCAATGGATTGGCTGCTGCCCTTTTCCTCACCCTCCCACACTCCTCTGCTCAGGAATCAGAGTAACTCCAACCCCACATCAGTGCTATGGAAGGACTGAGCAGAAGCAAGTTTCAGAATGCCTCAAGGACTATTTAGTGAAATACCAATATTTTGAACTAGTTTGGGATCATATTTCAATGTATGCAAGATGATTTCAATAAAGATGACAAAGGTTTACACTAACACAACTGAGGGCAGAGTTTGGCTTGTCTGAGGTCCACAAAGGTTGCAGAGTGGAAAGTCTTGTATGTAGTTATAATACTGGTTGTACAAAGTCTCTTTTTCTGAAGGGCAGGAGGTATTATTTCTATTTTCCATCTCTCCCATTTTATTCCTTTTAAATAAATACAGGTTATGTCCCACCCATCACAACAACAATGAAATCAAAAATTGAGGTAAAACTGTTCTACCAGCTGATCTTGACTACAAACAAAAGTCAGTTAAATATCACTACTGATGTGAACAAGGCTTAGTAAGAAATAAAATGCAAGATACTAAGTTCTTCACTATAACCACACCATAAAACCCAGCTTTCAAAGTCAGACAGCAGTAAACAAGACTGTACTGTAGCACAGAAATCATTAGTAAACCGACTTTTGATCCCAATTTAAAGTCACTGTACACATTTTCCTTAACTCTTAGTCCAAACCCCATGTTTTCTGCAAAATAAACATATCCTTGTCATATTTCACCTTTGTTCTAAGAGACATAAAATGCACTTTTCTACAATCCTCAGCCTTAAAAACCATTCTTAGCTTGCAAGCAATCTGAAGTAAAAAGGAACACGATCTATTTAATTTGTCCTTTTGCTCTTACCAAAAGCAGCAATCATCACTAACTGTTCCAAACATGTCTTCCCTTTTCACTTCAAGGAAAACAGCCACCAAAGCCCACCCAGAAGCGCACACCACCCACCTGCAGACCAGTTCATCAGGCTACTCAAATGACAGCGCAGGAAAAAACTGTTTACTTCTTTGTGGTGTTCTGTATCCATTTTCTGGGGTGTATCCATTTCAGATTAGTCCATTTTATATATATTAAAAATATTTGTCAGAATGAAACCATTGCAAATGAATGAAAAAACGTATGTACACACCTCCACCATTTTTTAGGCACAGACCTTATCTTTTGAGAAAGGACTAGAAATAAAAGGTGCAACGACCAACACCTCCTGTGGCCTCATGCTCCAACAGCAGCACACCAGGGAGGTTGGTTATCGTGTAGCTTCTGTGTATTACAGCTATCCAGTTCCAGATAGCACATGGATTCATATCAGTTCCCCGCAGGGGAAATGCACCTGAATTTTTTTTTTTTTTTTT